>JANIJH010505440.1:0-16818 GCA_024520975.1 Erythroxylum areolatum
ATTGACTAATTAAATTAACATGCCCATTGAACTGAGATGAAATATTGAATGGTTGAATTCAATGAAGTGTATGATGTGATGTGAATTAGTCATTTATATGACACATTTGGTAAACTAGACTATATACGTGTTATTGAGTGCTGATATAAGTGAGCATATCGATGATGGTTCACTTACTGAGTTCACAAACTCATCAAAATTGCAATGTTGTTTTTCAAATTCAAAGAAGTTCTAACTCCTAAGTAGATCAAGTAGAAATCTAGTACTTGTGTTTTGGAGCAAGAATGGCTCAAAGGTCAGTCAGCTGATAGTAAAGAGTCTAGATAGGATGTTTTTTTTAACATTCCACTTCATATAGAACGTCTTGTAAAGAGTAGCAAACTCGTAGATGTTATTGGTAAAATATACATGTGGATTATGTACTGTATATATATATATGTGTGTGTGTGTGTGTGTGTGTGTGTGATATATATACAATATCATCCATGTATTAATAAGACCAAAGAACAAGTCCCTCAACCGAAATATTAGGACTTACATCTTCCATTGATATGGCAAGAACTAGAGTTCTTTTAGAGATGGGTTGTTGGGCAAACCTAAGCCCACTCTACACAAATATGTTCAAACCATGGAAATTAGATTTTCAGACTAATGGGTTGGTCCTAACTGTAAGCATTGATTTATTTGGCAAACCCAAGGTTAACGTGGATAGAGGCAAAGTTGGGTTGTATACCTCGGATGTATACGAATCAATAGTTGATAACCTAATGAGTGTGATAAATCAACAGTTGATGGCACAAGTCAATAGTTGCATAATTGAATGCAATTGGTATGAATGATAACTACCGATTGACCTAAGGTGGCTTGTTGGGCAAACCCAAGGTTATTTTTAGTAATATTGGATATCAACCCATTAGGAAAACTATAAGTTTTCTTGAATTCATAGTGAGGACTGTAGATTTGAATAAAAATAGTGGGACCTACAATGCATGTGATTAAAGTCCTTATCGATATATACTAGTGTACATTCTAACACTTTCTCTTGTTCTTCTAGGTTATTGAATCGTCATGATGTCTTCGTCTAGTGTGAGCCTATGTTCTTTATTAGACTCCAACAAACTCATGAGACCTAACTTCTTAGATTGGTTGCAAAATTTAAGAATTGTTCTCAAATCTGAGAAACTAGGATATATCCTAGATGAATCACTTCCAGATCCCCCTATTGCCAATGCATCTAATGAGGATCAGAAAGCTTACAAGAAGCTATTGGATGATAGTGAGCTGGCTACCTGTATAATGCTAGCCTCTATATCACCAGAACTGCAAAAATATTATAAGGCTATGGATGCTCATACTATAGTCTACTATCTAAGGGAATTGTTTGATGAACAAGCTTGGTCTAAAAGGTTCGAGACCTCAAGGTTGCTTTTCCTCTCTAAGTTGACTGAGGGATTATCTCTAATGCAGTATGTGCTGAAGATGTATAGATACATTAAGAGGTTGGCCAGTGTAGGTTTCATAATGGATTATGAATTAATTATAGACTTAATTCTGATTGGTTTAACCAATAGTTATACACAGTTTTTGCTTAACTATCGAATGAACCAAATATCCACCCTAATACCTAAGCTGATTAATTTGCTTAAAATAGCTAAGCAAACTTTCAAGCAAGACAGTAAGGCTTTAATGCTGGTGGACTCTGCTTCTAGTTATCACAAAAGGAACCAAAAGAAGAAGAAGAAGTCTAAGAAGCCCTAGAGGTGTAGCCAAGAAGAAGGCAAAGGAGACTACATCAGAGGGGATATGCTTCCATTGCAACAAGGAAGGACATTGGAAGAGGAATTGCAAAGCTTATCTAGAGTTACTGAAGCAAAAGAAAGCATTAGATGCCTTACCGTCTACTTCAAGTATGTTAATTGTCATTGAGGTTAATACTATTTCTAATCATAACATTTGTGTATTAGATACTAGATGTGGCTCACATATATGTGTTGATATGCAGGGTCTCAGGATAGTAGACTGCTCAAGAAGGGAGAGATGGACCTACGTGTGGGAAATAGAGCAAGAGTTGCTGAATTAGCCATAGGAACATTATGTTTTGTATCTTCCTAATGGGTTAGAGCTAATTTTGGATAATTGCTATTATGTACCTACTGTGACAAAGAACATTGTATCTATTTCATATTTTAATAAAGCAGGATTTTATTTAACTTTTTCAAGCAATGGTTGTTCAATTAAGTTGAATGAAATGTTGTATGGTACTGCGACATTATGCAATGGTATTTACATATTAGATATGTGCAATCTAATTTTAAATATCAATGGCAATAGAGGACAAAAAAGAGATAACTTAAAATCATCTTACTTATGGCATTGTCAATTTGGCAATATAAATGAGAGACAAATGGCTAATCTACACAGGAGTGGTAGCTTAGGGTCATTTGATTATGAATCATATGAGACATGTGAATTTTCCTTGTTAGGCAAGATGACTAAATCACCTTCAAAAGGAAAGGTTGAATGAGCGAATGGGTTATTAGACCTAATACATTTTGATGTATGTGGTCTAATGTCCATTCATGTCAAAGATGGTTTTATGTACTTTATTACCTTTATTGATGATTATTCATAATATGGGTATGTGTATCTAATGAGATACAAGTCTAAAGCATTTGAAATGTTCAAACAATTTAGACATGAAGTGAAGAAACAACTTGGTATAAGTATCAAGTTACTTTGATCATATCAAAGTGGTGAATACTTAAATGAGGAGTTTCTAACTTATCTCAGGGATAATGGGATTGTATCCTAACGGACTCCATCTTACACATCCAATATAATGGTATGGCTGAAAGGAGAAATCGAACCTTGTTAGATATGGTAAGGTCAATGATGGGCTAAGCAGATCTATCGAAATCCTTTTGGGGTTATGCACTCAAGACTGTTCTTTATGTGATAAACAGAGTTCCTTAAAAAGCAGTTGAAGTTACTCCATATGAGATATGGACTAATAAAAGGCCCTATCCTTTTCACATGAAAGTCTGAGGTTTTTTGGCTTACGTGAAGCAAATCCAATCAGACAAGCTTAAAACAAAATCTGATAAATGTCTATTTATAGGATATCCTAAGGAAACAATTGGATATCAGTTTTATAATGCCTTAGAGCAAAAGGTGTTTGTCTTAAAGCATGCTGTCTTTTAAGAAAGAGTTTCTTCTAAGAGAAGGAAGTGGGAGTGAAGTTGAACTTGATGAAGTTCATAATGCTTAAACAGACGCAAATTAACCACCTAAACTCGAGATTGTTGTTCATGGAAATGAGATAACAGTTGAACCTTTTGACACACAAAATGTTATAGGTAAAGTAAGATATGCAATGTTCCAGAGAGATATGAATTTCTTGTAAGTAAACAAAATGACGTATTGGTCATAGAGGACGATGAGCCTACAACTTATGAAGAGACTCTAAAAAGTTCAGAATTAGAAAAATGGCTTCAAGCCATGAAGTTCGAAATGTATTCTATGTTTGATAACCAAGTATGGACTTTGGTTGACTTACCCGAAGGGCTAAAACTCATAGGGTGCGAGTGGATTTTCAAGAAGAAAATTGACATGGATGGTAATGTGATTACCTATAAAGCGAGATTAGTCGCTAAAGGATATCGCTAAAGAAAAGGAGTTGATTATGACGAGACATTTTGCCCTATATCCATGCTTAAATCCATTAGAATACTCCTAGCCATTGCTGCTCATTATGATTATGAAATATGGAAAATGGATGTGAAGACAGCTTTCCTAAATGGAATAGTTGAAGATGTGTATATGATACAACTTAAGAGCTTCATATCTAAAGATGGCAGAAAGGTATACAAGCTTCATAAATCCATTTATAGATTAAAGCAAGCATCTAAGAGTTGGAATATCTGATTTGATGAGACAATCAAAGAGTTTGGTTTCTCACAAAATCCTGATGAACCTTGTGTGTACAAGAAGGTTAGTGGGAGTGTTATTATGTTCCTTGTGTTATATATGGATGACATATTACTAATAGTAAATGTTGTCTCAAGTTTGTAATCACTCAAAATTTGGTTATCCCAGAAATTTTCCAGAATTTTTCCATAAAAAACAAACAACTTATATATTAGGAATAAAGATCTATAAAGATAGATCAAAGAAGTTGCTAGGTCTTTCACAGTCTACATACATAGATAAAGTGCTAAAGAGGTTTAGCATGGAGCAGTCCAAGAAAGGGTTTCTTCCTATGACTCATTGGATAAAACTCTCAAAATCTATGTTTCCCAAAATGCAAGATGAGAGGACTCACATAAGTATAATCTCATATGTTTCAGCAATAGGATCAATCATATACATTATGATATGTACAAGACCCAATATATTATATGCTCTAAGTGTTACGAGAAGATATCAATTAGATCCTGGTGAGTGGCACTGGGTAACTGTCAAGAATATCCTAAACTACTTGAAAAGGACTAAGGATGTATTCTTGATATATGGAAATGGAGATCTCGTAGTGAGCGGATATGCGGATGCTAATTTTCAATCTGACCAGGATGACTCCAAATCTCAGTCAGGTTATGTGTTCACATTGTATGATGGAGTAGTCAGTTAGAAGAATTCCAAATAATAGATTATTGCAAATTTAACGATTGAGTCAGAGTATGTTGCAACTACGGAAGCGACAAAAGAAGTTGTTTAGATCAACAAGTTTGTTATGGTACTTGGAGTAGTTCTAAGCATTGTAGACCCGATATTGTTGTACTGTGACAACAATGGGGCTATTACTCAAGCCAAGGAACCAAGGTCTCATCAAAAGTCCAAGCACATACTCAGGAGATATCACTTGATCAGGGAGATTATTAATAGAGGTGATGTGAAGATAGAGAGAGTGCCTACAGATCATAACATCGTTGATCCTTTGACTAAGCCACTTCCTCAAATTAAATTTGATTCTAATGTACTCGCCTATGGTATTAGATACAAAGGTGATTGGCTTTAGTATAAATGGGAGATTGTTATAGTAATGCTCTAAAGGCAATCATATTTAACACTTTTTTACAAACTTTATTTTGATCAATAAAACGAAAAATAATTTTTCATTAATTTGATGTTCATTTATTTATGAATTGATGTCAATCTTAAATCTAATTAATAAAGTCCATGATACAAAACATAGCATGAAGGAAATCATGATGAGATCATGATAATGAGATTCCTATCATGTGTAATTACGTTAATACCTAAATTATTTCTAGTCATAAGATTAATAAGATAGGATATTATCAATCCAGATAGATTAGCACATGTTATACTCATTAATTTGATTAAGTAGTGGATCTCACAAACTGTAAGCATGAGATGTTTAGAGTTAACATATGGATGCCTACAAAGAGTTGTAAGTACATCGGATGACCCGCAATGAGATTATCATAGGGATGATCTATCAAATGTCAATGATTAATCTCATCATAGCAATAGTGCAAATATCCTTAGACTTGAGGTACTCAAGGATATCTTGGATACTGATCTTATGCTTTGACATCATTCCTTGTTGCCTCAAGATGAAGTTTCTTATAAGGTGGTGATTGGGTACAGCTATTGGTATTCAAAGGTAAAGGATTCACCACTCCTAATAGAAGGAGATGATACCGTGACCTTTTATCAGGGTCATTACTCAGGAGTCTCCGGCCAGGGTAGTTATGTGTTATGAAGAGAGTCTTCAATGACACATAGAGTAATGAGATCTCAGGACAACAACTAACATCACTTGGATTAGATATGACATAGTCAGTCTAGAGGGAGTTAACATGTAGTCTATACTTATAGTATGGTGAAAGGACGAATTGTATGGTAATTGTCTATGGAAAGGTTTGTAAGTCAGATAATTAACTATCGAAGAGTTCGTGTGTTAATTCACTTATATTTCGGTAAATTGGCACCGTGAAACCCTTCAAGATTTGCTTGAATTAAGAGTTAATTGAAGTGGCATAAAACCATCCATGATTTGCTCGGATCAAAAGTTAATTTAAGTGGCCAAAATAACTAGTAACCTAAGGGTCACACGCATAAAAGATTAGATGAAAAACAAAGTATTTATGGTTACTTTAAGTAGGCCATGATTGTGACCAAAGGCTCGACAGATGTACATAAGTGAGTTCTTCACTTACGTATACAAGAGCTAATCAGTCACAAACACACTGAACTGAGAGAATAAGGTGTCTAGAAGAGTTCTAGAGTTAGAGAGAAGTTTCTTAAGTCTTGTTCATGCAATTTTTACAATTATTTCATGAATCAAAGTGCATACAACATAGTCTTGATCTTTCTCTCTATTAGAGCATCTACTTGAACTCATCTAGTTTGGTGCTCTAACCACCCTTACACATTGTTTCTTCTTCATCTTTGTGTGTTCTTAAGTAATTAAGGAAGGGTTTGGTGTTTGTAACAACCCAAAAAAGGAGAAGAATTAAGAAAGGAGGAGAATTAAAAGGTACACATACTATTATATCATGTTCATATAATATGTTTATGAATGCATTTGAGATTCTGGCTAATTGGCATGTCATGGGGTCGGAATTTAGATTTTAACACTTTTGCTGCTTTATTATGCATGATGCAAGAATCCATGTCTTCCCCAACAAGCAGATTTCAATGAGTCCTAATTTAATTAAGGAAATCATCATCCTCATATGAACCAGTACACTTCAGGGTGGCAGAATCGTCCATATTTATATTAGTCTAACAATGCAAGTACTCATATGGGACATCAAGATCTATTTGAATTTCAGTAGGATAAGTCCAGTTCATGGGATTCCAAATTAGACAAAATCACAGATAAGTTAACAGATATGGAAGAAAACTAGAAGAAACTGGAAGAGTAATTTGATCAAGTAACAAAAAATTGTGCCACTTCTATTCACAACCTGAAGATTCAAGCAAGACAACTTTCCCGTGAATTTTGTAAGAGAAGCATGGAAGACTCTCTGAGCAATATGGAATTATATCAATGAGAGCAATATAAGGCTATCATACTTAGAAATGGGCAAGAACAAGAAGAATTAGCCGAAGACTATTTTAAACCCTATCTTGTAGAAGACCAAGAGATGAGGAAAGAGGATGAAGAAAAGAATGACAACTCTCCCTATTATTCCTTAGATCTTTGTATACCATGCTTGAACATCGAAAAAACTTAGGTAGGTGTCTATAAAGAGAACCTCATCATTCGGATTAATGATGACCAAGTGACATTCAACATGAATGAAGTATTAAAGAATCTATAGGTGTAGCTCCCCCTTACTGCAGGGTACACACTGGGACGCCTGGAGGTCATTTCGGTACATAACCTACGATAAGGGCGAGCTACGTTCGATCACTACATTCACTTCACATGGCATCGTATCAATATTGGAAAAACCACAATAATTTAAAACCAACTTTTTCCTCATTTCATTTCGCAAAATCGAAAGTCTACATTGTATCTTTCAGCATTTTCTATATGTACATCAACAAAACCTAATACAAAAATACTACATGAAAGAGGAAAAATATACACAATCTCTAATCTGTCCAAAATCCCAGCTAACCGACCTTTGAGCCACGACTTCTCTTGCCAATCACAATCTACACAGCTGGTAGAGCCTCTCAGTAGCTAGAGTCATCTCTCGGTCTTAAAAAGACATCGTTGCAATTTTAGTAAGTTTTGTGAACTCAATGAGGTAACCATCATCGATGGTTCACTCAATTCATGCATCACAACAATTCACATAACATATAATCACATAGTGCACTTTACATAAATTTCACATTTTCACTTAAGCATAGGTATTTCATTTCAACAAATATACTTAACAATGTGCATATGAGGTGCTCATAAGACACTTTCCAATTATTACATTGTTGTGATCGAGTGCCTGAATTGTCACGTATCCATTTTAGATACTGGGCTCATTAATAACTGTCCCTTATCCGCTTGGGGGATACAGGGCTCATTTTACATAGTGAGCCTTAGGCTTTTAATCACTTTTAAGCTCGAGGCTCATTTTCACTCGTTAAGCTTTTAGCTCTGATCGGTGGCTACTCTGGTTACAACTGTCATTATTTGATTATGCATTCCTGTATGGACTGCATGTACCACAATCACTCACATTATAAAAAACTTAGGTCTTCATATTCACATTCAAGTAGCACTTCAACATCTCAATCCACAGTCACATTCATCGGACCTTCTGTCTGGAATCCAAATTAAACACATTCAATTATCATTCAAAACATAATTTAAGCAAACAAGTAATTAAGTGAGACCATCTAGGTTACTCACAAGTTGCTTCCGAAGCTAATGCTTGGAAGATCTGGCAACGTCTAGAGGTTAACGTTCTAGTTGCTCCTCTGTCACAAATAATATACATAATATCACAATTTGCTCAATCATAAGTATTCAATATTGCACATGTATGAAATGAATTATGTACAATGCATGTTTATGATAATCCCAGATATTTATCCATCAATTTCATCACAAAATCAATCTCATATCAAAACTCATCTAACTATAATTTATACTTAGATTTATCCCTCACTAAACCACTAAAATCTCTATTCCTTTCTCATTGACTCACTTCAGATTTTTTTTCTAAGTCACACTTTCGGGTCTACCGTTCACATTCAATTAGAAAGCGAAACTGATGTAATTTGGTCATACTTTCTTCTAGCAAAGTGTTCCTCTATTTCTTATCTTTCTATTGACACCAAAATCACTTAATTTGGTTCAGTAATTTGGAAGATATACCTCCAATATTATCGGGTTATTCACATTCAATAACAGTGTACTATATACAAACTCCATCCAGAAATTCAATATCATAGAGAAAGAATAAAAGTTCTACTTCTTGAGATAATTTGTAGGCCTATATTTCTAGTTTACTCCAAATAAAAATTCATCTTATTTGGAATCCTACAGATCAAGATATCATCAAAATACTGGAACATATTCAGTAAAATATCTAGTTCATGCTCTTCCAACCGATACCCTTACTTTGATTCAGTCAATCTTTTTCAAATTAATACCAAAAGCTATAAATTTTTTTGGAGAGATAGAGAAATGTGTTAGCAATCCAATGCTTTAAAAATCGGATCATTTGGAGGTTGGACAAAAAAGTTTTGACCAAAAGAGTGAAAGGTGTTCAGGTTTGGAGGAGAGCTGCGGAGTCGCGATCGCGACTTTGGCATGCCCGCGTAATGTCGCGATTGCAACGAATCGCGATCGCAACTTTCATAAAATTTCCGCAAAGTCGCTATCACGATAAGTCACAATCACGACTTTCCTCTTTTCTCTTTTCTTCCTCCGACCTATTTTGGTGAAAAGGGCATAACTTTCACTACAAATATCGGATTAAGGTCGTTCAAAGACCGTTTTAAAGAGGATTTCTAGACCTATAACTTCCATGAAGACCTCAAAAAAAATTGCTTCTATAAAGGTTAAAATTTCAAATCAATGAAGTTGTCCCAAAAGTCCATCCTAAACAGCATCACAAACTTCTAATGATCATATCTCTCAACTCCATTATCCAAAATTTTCATACTTTATATCAATGGAAAGCTAAAAAGATAAGCTACAACTTTCATGAGACAATTTTGTAAAAATTTGCCTAAATCAATACGGTAAATTCACAGAAGTTTTAGATCAAAAACTCAACACTGTTACTATTCATTCCTAATTCTCAACTCATTTAATTCATCATCTCAATGGATAAATTCTTCAAAGATACCCAATTTTAACTCAACGTCATCTATGCACATTTCATATTCCTCACTTACTCATAAACACCCAAAATATAACACATTCCCATACACTTAAAACATAATACAACATAAACATTAATCCACAACTTTTGCTGCACCCAGTTCTCATTTTCACATCAAAATTTGAGACTCTTAAAAACAAAATTTAAACTCGATGTCTTCATAAGAAAGGTAGCCATATGTCTCTAATTTAATTCAAATTAAGAATCAACGCATTTGGATAACTACAAAACAAGTTATGGCTAAAACACAAAAGCATATTAGTGGAAATTTTTCTGCTAACATTTTCTAGATTTTCAAACTTTCAACATTTACTTCTAACTCATCTTATACCTAGATTATCTCTTCCATTTCATTTCCTCATCATTCTCTACCCAATACAACACAATAAATCACTCACAAATAAATCATGATCTATAATTGATCATTAACCAAAAACAGAGCATATATATATTTACCCATTCATAAGCAATTTTCTACTCTCATCCAAACATCACTTTGATGATCATTGAACTTCCAACACATCTAAAAATTCATGGGTCATTTAAGGATCATTCACAATTACAAATCTATAACAAATCATGGGTCATTAATGATCATTCACAATTACAAAAACATGAAATTTACTTAGATTTTTCACCATCCATGTCACACATACACACAACTCACATAATCAAGTCATCAATCCCACATTTCTCTTCATTCTAGTTTCATTTTAACAATACCCACAACATTTAAAGCATAACTTACTTGATTTAGCTCCAAACTCTTCAAAATCTCACTCAACCCTAGCTCTCAAGCATCCCACGTTCTTCATCCTCTAAAGGTGGTAGGGTTGGGTCCTTAAATGACAAAGTGAAGAAGAAGATGATAGCAAAGTGATGGTGATAAATGGAGGCAAGAATAAGCTCCAACGTTGGTGAGGTGAGAAGAGAAAGTCGTAGATGAAGAAGATGAGTAGAGAAATTATAAAAGATAAGAGTAAGTGAGTAAGGTGAAAGCCAATTAAAATGAGATAGTCTTTTTTTTTAATAATTTCAAGGGTTATAGCACAAGGTGTGGTCCCCTTTTTGTGGTCTCTCTTAGGTCTTTTATTAACTAGTCCATTTGTCTCCAATTCTTACTCCAATTGGCTCCCAATTTTCAATAACAATTGTCAATAATTTCTAAAGTCATTTATCAAAAATTTCCATTGCCATTGGACAATAATTTCTACTACCTTTTTAACAATTGTCTTGCCACTTGACATTTTTCCTAGTCCAAAATTTACCCAAAATTTTCATAAAATTTTCCTAAAAGTCTCCAAAATTTCTAAATCAACCATTTCATTTTCCAAATCAATTATCAATACAAACAAACCAAAATTCTCAATAACAATCACATTTATAAACAATTATACCTAGAATGTTAATGAATGCATGCACAGTCATTTCAATGAACAACATTTCACTATTCGCTTGTATGCGTATGTCTTATTATGCATAAGCATGAAAAATATATTTCTAAGCTCTCTTTAATCACTCATATTTACTATTCTAACCTTCCCACAGGTAATGGGATGTTACAAGAGGTTTTCCAGTCAAACTAGCAAGCAAACTTAGCCCATCCCTAGTCCAATACTGAAGAGGAATATTGTGGAAATTAATCCACAAAGGAATTGTTTCAATGTTTAATCTATTAAATTTCATACCTAAAGTCCATTTTTGAATGAACAATGATTGTCCTCCTACATGCCATGGTTTGGATTCTAGTATTTTGTTCATGTTGTCACCATTTATGAATTTGAAAATGGACGATCGAGGAGAATGTGACCAACCCTTTGTTATCCCATCTACTTTGAGCCCAAATATTCATGACAAGATATATTGGTCTTTTTCTTAAAAAGAAACCTACCAAAGTGCAATTCCAATGCTTACCACCCTTCAAAAGAATCTTAAAAGGAGAAACAATGCCACTAACAAAAGCTATAGAAAAGTGTCTTGGTTTCTCTTAAGTTAAAGAAAAAGATACATTGCTCTAAGATTTCCTTACACCATTAGTATCCTCCATGTTTTGATTTTTACAAGCTTTCACTATATTTACATCCAACAATTCTTTGAAGGTAGGGAATTGATTTAGTTGGTCCCCTATAGGAGAGGAACCTCCATCAAAGGCTTCTATAAAGTTACCCAAATTGAATAAGTGAAGATTACAAGTGCATAATATGGTAAATGAAGTAAAGATCAAATGTTAAGAAGAAGCGTGAGAAGTTTGCTAAAATACTAATCTGTATAATTAATCTACAGTAACATGAATAGTATTTTTAGCAATTAATCTACAGTGTAACACCACCTCTATAGGACACTCGTAGGCTACCTGTCTGATTGCCACCTTGCTACCCTTTACGCCACGGTCACTTTCTCACCAAACTATCATACATCAGATGCTCGCTTGTGGACAATCACACGCTTACTTACTATCGCTCACTAACTATCGCTATCGCTCACTAACGTTGTTCTGTTATTGTACATTTTGTGTTCAATTCCATCACTTTATATGATGTTAGGCAATTTATTGTGCTTTAACATGTTAACCTTCACAAAAATTGTTATTATTGTCTATGTTAACATCTAGCGATTAGTTCAGAGCTTGGATTGCTTGCCCGACTTGCTTTTGTTCCCATACCGATTACTGTTCATTGCTCCCTCATCACTACCAGCTAATCAGATTCCGATGGCATATGCTGCCAAAAAGGTCTGACTCCAAGAGAGGGAGGAAGACCCCCTTCCTCTTGCCCCTGATCCACAGAACAAACCTATCAGCTATAGTGCAGTGGTTACAGGAACTACTGAAAACACAAAGGAATTTGACTAGCCTAAAAAGGAACATATAGAAATTACAGAGGGTGATATTTCTCTCATTCAAAGAGAGCTTGGTTCGAGTATAGAGCTATCAAACACATTCAAAACCAAATTGGATCAAGTCTGGGAAAATGCTGTAATTATTAAGCTGTTGGGAAGAAGAATGGGTTTTAATTTGCTAAAATCACGCCTACTTTCCCTTTGGAAACCTTCGGGACCTATGAAAATAGTCGATCTGGCTAACAATTTTTACCTTGTGAATTTTGTGGAAGTGGAGGACTACGAGCAGACCCTCACCCAGGGGCCTTGGATTATTTCTGGGCATGTCCTCTCTGTTCAGCCTTGGTTCCCAGCCTTTTGTTCTTCTAATGGCAAAATCACCAACGTGGTCACCTGGATTAGGTTCCCTGACCTACCAGTAGCGCGCTACCATCCTTCAATCCTCACTGTCTTGGGAAATCTCGTGGAACGTATGATCAAAATCGATAGCAATACCCAAAAAGCTTACCGTGGAAAATTTGCTCAAGTGGTGGTTAACCTCGACCTCAGCTCTCCTCTCCGATCCATCGTTGAGTTAGATGGAGAACCGATCAAGGTGGCGTATGAAGGCCTGCCACAGATTTGTTTTGAATGTGGTTTAGTCAGCCATGGATCGCAGAACTGCCCCACCCTTCCCCGCAATCAACCCGAAACCGTAGACTCTGCCGTTGGCCCTCAGTCGGGAGCTTCCCCCATCCCCCGTAATGCTACTCTCACAGACGACCACCCACAAGCAAGCTTCGGTCCTTGGATGCAAGTTCAACGGTGACAACGTCATCCTTCCTCCACCCTTCCATCTACCTCCACCGCTAGCCACCCTATCACAATAGTCATGGAACGACAAGGATCGCGATTCTCGGCCTTGTCCGTCATTGACCCGTTGGAGCCTTGTCCAGATCATTCCTTAACGACTAAAACTCAGTCCCCTCATGTCCCCTCAAAGACGTCGCATCTGTAGCAGATAAGGGAACAATCCCTAATGGCCGAGTCCTCTAAGGGGAAGTGACAACAGACTCTGTCGTTTCGAGCGCAGTTTCAAGCCTTATCCTCCAAAACTAACCCTATGTCGTCTCCTCCCATGCAATAGTAGGTCAAGGCCCATCAGGCCACTCCTCCCCTTCAATCGTATGACCCAGCCCACCAATCTGCCCTTTTGCCCCAAAGCCAACCCGATAACTCACTTACCCCAGCCTAGCCCGCAACCTCTACTTCCCCCAGTCCACAACCGACCCATACGACCCTGACAATCCCTTCCATAATGTCGTAATCATCTCGGATCCAAAATTTTCCCTACCTACAACTGCAATAGTGGTTAGCGAGGACATGGAGCAGGATCCCGATGCAACAGGCCTACCTAACCTGTTGTCTTCCACCCATAGTATTTCCATAGTTCACCCCTCGAGACCCCCGGATCCTGTTTAGTATTGCTCGGACATGTCTCCATCCAACAGTAACTTAGATACTCAAATGGCGAAGACATCACGAGAACCTATGGAGGCCCAGCATCCTGAGCCAACTGATTATGTAGTCCAAACAATTGCTTCCTCTTGATCTTTTCCATGTCGATACTAATTTGGAATTATCAGGGGCTGGAGGATGGACCTTCAAACCCATCATTAAGAACTATCTTAAAATCCAAAAATCGAGACTGGTTGTTTTATTGGAGTCACGTATAAGTGGGACTCGTGCACTCAAGGTTATCTGGGAATTGGGATTTGATCACTCCTTCCAGGTAGAAGCTGAAGGATACTCGGGCGGTATATGGTTTCTGTGGAAAACAGAGATCGTAGTCCGGATTTTGTTAGCACATCCTCAATTTGTGCATGCCAGTATTACTTGGGATCAGATTTCTTTTACTTTTACAGCTATTTATGCTAGCCCAATGTATTCTCTCCAAAAGTACCTATGGCCACATTTGGAATTTCTTGCTTGGCACCTCTACACCTTGGATACTAGGAGGAGACTTCAACACTAAATTGGAGACTCAGGATAAACGTGACCGCTCTCGTTTGCAACCTATAGTCAATACTAAATTTCGAGACTATGTGAACTGCTGTCAACTTCAGGATCTAGGGTTTACCGGGCCTCGTTTTACTTGGCGCAGAGGATAGGTCCTAGTTAGGCTAAACCGGGCCCTTTGTTCCAACTCTTGGCAGTCATCCATTCCCAACACCACTGTCTTCCATCTTCCCTTCGTGAAATCTGACCATTGTCCCCTTCTTATCTCTTTCATGAATCACACATCTACTCCTTCGGCCAGTTGCTCCTTCAAATTCCAATCTGCTTGGATTACTCATCCTGGCTTTGGGCCCTTTGCAGCAGAGAATTGGAAACCTTCCCATTTGGATTTTAGTGGAGCGTTGACTAAGTTCTCAGATAGATTATAAGATTGGAACTCCTCGACGTTTGGCAACATTTTCCACCGTAAGAATCGACTTATAGTCCGACTCGAAGGCATCCAGAAACATCTCGAGGACACTGACTCGCCCTCTCTCCGGGAGCTTGAGGAGTACCAACGATCTGATTTGGAGCAGGTCCTCTTCCAATAGGAACTATTCTGGCACCAACATTTCCGTAGCCAATGGATAAGCCAGGGCGATAGGAATACAAAATTTTATCATGCTATCACTAAGGCCAAACATCGCCAAGCATGGATTCATGCCTTATATGATGATAATGGTGTTCTGGTCACTGATCCTGAGCAGGTTCGGAATCTCACACAAAGCTACTTTGAGCACTTATACATGGTCGAAAGCCAACATCCCCCAGCCTGGCAGTTCCTAAGTCAGGCCGGTATCCTTCCTTCATGTGCAACGGAGGCCCTGGCTAGTCCTCTCAGTCCTAAGGAAATCAAGATGGCTTTCTTCTCTATGACCCCGAATAAGGCCCAGGGTATGATGGGTTCACAACTCATTTCTACCAATCCCAATGGGACCTCGTTGGCCCTTCTCTGACCACCTTCCTGCAGCGTATCTTTCGGTACGACACTTGGGAATCTGATCTGAATCGGACCATTGTGGTCCTTATACCTAAGACGCCATCTCCACGATCGATTAAGCAATTCCGACCTATTACTTTGTGCACTATTCTTTACAAAGCCATCATTAAGATCATCGTTAATAGGCTTAAACCCTTCCTGGATGATCTAGTCTGCCCTACCCAATGCAGCTTTGCTCCTTGGCGGTTAATTACAGACAACATTATCGTCATCCAAGAAGTCATCCACACTATGCACAGGAAAATAGGTTGGAAAGGCATCGTGGCCTTGAAAGTGGACCTCGAGAAAGCGTACGATAGGCTTTCATGGCACTTTATCCACGATACCTTATTTGCTATTGGGCTTCCGAAGTATCTGATCAATCTCATAATGAAGTGCATTACTACAATCTCCTTTCAAATTGCTTGGAATGGTGAACTAGGAGAGGCATTTAGGCCTTCCAGGGGTATTCGACAAGGTGACCCCATCTCCCTTTACCTTTTTGTCCTATGTATGGAACACCTAGGGAATTCCATTACCCACGCAGTGACACAAGGACGATGGCAACTTGTGAAGTTAGGTCGTAATGGACCGTCTCTCTCTTATTTATTCTTTACCGACGACCTTATCTTGTTCTCTGAAGCCTCTCCCGCTCAAGTTTCAGTTACTCGGGATATTCTCGACACCTTTTGCATTGCTTCCGGTTAACGAGTTAGTTAAGACAAATCCCGGTGCTACTTATCCGAAAATACTCCTCCCTTACTATCTCGATCCTTAAGTCGCTCTATGGGATTCAAATAGATGACGGATCTTGGCTGTTATCTTGGGGTGTTGCTTCTACATGACCGATTCAGCAAACGTACCTATTAGCAAATCTTAGATAAAACTCACCAGAGATTATCTGGTTGGACAGCCAACCTGTTGTCTTTTGCTGGCCGTGTCACAGTGGCCCAATCGGTCATCGCGGCTCTTCCCAGCTATACCATGCAGACTGTCCATCTTCCTCGCAGACTTTATGACAAGCTAGAGAAACTAATTAGACCTAATTAGACAATTCCTATGGGGCTCGTCGAATAGACAGCACAGAATCCATCTAGTCTCTTGGGAGGATGTTTGCAAACCGAAAAGTTGGGGGGGGGGGGGGGGGGGGGT
>JANIJH010505547.1:0-16816 GCA_024520975.1 Erythroxylum areolatum
CATCTACATTATACTACTACTACTAATAATGAATTCCAAATATATGTTAATAATAATAATAATTATTATTATTATTAAATGTTAATAATAATAATAATAATTATTATTAAATCAAAATTTTATTGAAATATATTTTTTAAGATATTTTTAATTTAATTATTGTGTTTTTTTAAAGATATGTTAATTATTGTGGTTTTTAAATGATATTTTTAAAGATATTTTTAATTTAATTAATATTGTGGTTTTGGTCAATTTTAAAAACTCAAATAAAACAAAAGAAATCAAACTCATTTTAAAAACATAGCCGTTGGAACCTTGCTATAACGTGGGAGACAGGGACAACGTGTCCCTGTCCTACCCTTTTCGGAGGGACAATAAATCTTGTCCCTGTCTACTGCAGACGGTAGACAAAAATTCAGAAACAGTAACCAAACGCTCACGGGGGTAGGATTTTTTGGTCCTGTCTACTGTCCCCACTCACGAGGACAGTGACCAAACACAGGTTTAACGATTAATGATACAAAAATGCTTAAGATACTCACTTTATTTCATATATGATTTTAGGTACAATTTGGAAGAAAATAAATTAAAGTGAGCCGAGAGTGTAATATTTGGGTTATTTTTTGAAGATTAATTTTTACTTGTTTTCATGGAGCAAAAAGTAAACAAATTTAGCCCAAAAGAAGTAAAGCCATAATAGCTGGAAAAATAAGGTGGATAAAGAAGAACATCACAAGCAACAGTGGAGGAGTGGAGACGTAGCAAGTGGCTGGCGACTTGGACACAAGTGCAGCTGGTGTGGGCGTGAAGCAGCGTGCGGCTTGGAGAGCTGGAGCAGGGCTTCAGCTTGGCATGCTGGAGAACAAGGGGTCCCTATCGAATTCTCCACTTTTATCATTTTTTTGCTTGTTTTCCTTAATTTGTTTTTATTAGTTAGTTTCATTTTATTTTCTTCTTTCAAAAAATCAAACCCCCATTAAACCTAAACGTTGGTTAATTTCATTCCATAAACTTTACACACACTCTCTGTGGGATCGATCTAGACTCACCATTGCTATAGTAGTAGGTCTAGCTATTTTATTTTGACTAGCTTTACGACGGGCGGTCAAATTTTGGCGCCGTTTCCAGGGAGTGCGGTGTTTTAGTTTTAGTTTGTGATTTAATTGGTGTTTTGTATATATTTGTTCGTAATTAACTTCTTTTCTGATATTTGGTGATCTTTTCATTTTTTATTATTTTGTGTTTGAAAAAAAATTTCAATATGGACGGAAGTAATTTCTTTTATAATTCATATTCTCAATTCTATAACAATGTTTGGACTGATCAACCTAACTTTTGTTATGGATGGGATAATCACCAGAATTACTTCCATGATAGTTTACAGGGCGCACAACAATTCTCATACAAACCAAAAGCTTCCTATCACGACTCCAGTCCATCTCTAGAAGAGTTGATTTTGCAATTGCAGGAGAATACTCTACAATTTCATAAGGATGGAGGGCAATTTCCAAAACACACATGGTTTAATGCCCAAAATTCGGAGAGCCAACATGATTCAATTACATCTTTAGAAGAACTTGTTAATAATATTTCCACTAACAATTTACAATTTCTACAAGATATGCAGCAATTACAACAAAATATGGAGCAGGAATCGAAAGAATTCCGACAAGAGAGAAAAGCAAGCTAACGGAAGATGGAACACCTAATGGGTCAGATGGCAACAAGGCTTGATTGCCTAGAATCGCAAAGTGAAGAGGAGCAGCTGTATCAACTGGATGTGTACCCAATTAAAGTCCATGTGAAAACTTTACAAAGTGATGAGGAGCTTGAGAATTTTGAGGTCAACCCTTAACGAATTGTTTGTGTCGAAGAAGTGGAGAAGGAGCTTAAAGCTGCAAAGGACATATCTTTTAGCTCGGAGATTAGTACTGAGTCCATGATTATTCTCAAAACTGACTCTTTACCTTTACAAAACAGATTGGAAGAGTTAAATGATAAAGAAAAAGGTTAAGAGACGTTCAAAATATTTATAGAGTGTATGGACTAAGTCGGGATTGAGAAGCAGAGGATACGAAAGATGCTGAAGGAGGATGATGATCAACTAAGGCCCAGAACTACCTCGCGTGGAGGAGCCACATGTGATACCTGAAGATCACAATTTTGTCACATGAAGAAGTGAAGAAGGAGTCGAGCCAGAAACCCTAAACAAAGGCGCTTCTTAAGAGACAACCAAGAAAAGTAAATTTCTTTTCCTTTACATTTTTGCATTACTTTTTATATGCATGTGTGCTTTTGAATTTGTTTGTTTTACTTGTTTTTAAGTTTTCAATCAAAATGAGAGAAAGAATAAAACAAATGAAACAAACATTTTCTCGTTTTCTATTGCTTTTAGGATTATATAATCATGATTAGAGTGTGATTGACTAGAGAATTTCATAGCAACTTTAGCATGTACCCATGGATATATTTTAGTTAAACACGTTTTTCGAGTCTACCATCAGATTGCTCAGTTTTTAAAGATGATGAATGTTGATTGATCATGAGTAAAAGCTTGGAATGTTGATTTCTTGCTATCATTTTTGAAAGTTATCCATCTTTGTTTATGATTATATATTCTTTGAACATTTGGGAAATGAGTCAATGTTTTGGGGTCTTTGAGCTTAATTTTAATGTTTTGCCCGAGAACGGTCAAAAGCTAAGTGTGGGGGAAATTGATATGTGCTTAATTGTTGATGCATTTAATTATTTACACTTAGAGATTAATGACACAAAAATGCTTAGGATACTCACTTTATTTCATATATGATTTTAGGTAAAATTTGGAAGAAAATAAATTAAAGTGAGCTGAGAGTGCAATATTTAGGTTATTTTTTAAAGATTAATTTTTACTTGTTTTCATGGAGCAAAAAGTAAACAAATTTAGCCCAAAAGAAGTGGAGCCATAGCATCTGGAAAAATAAGGTGGATAAAGAAGAACATCACAAGCAGCAGTGGAGGAGTGGAGACACAACAAGTGGCTGGCGGCTTGGACGCAGGCGTAGTTGGCATAGGCGTGAAGCAGCATATGGTTTGGAGAGCTGGAGCAGGGCTTCGGCTTGGCATGTTGGAGAACAAGGAGGGCTACAAAGGTTTTAAAGAGTGGGGTGAAGTTTATTTGTCAAATCATCAACAGTGGAGGAATGCAGACGAGGAAAGGAGAATTGCCATAGTAAAGAGTAAAAGGCAGTAAAGGGAGTTTTGGCTAGGGATTGGAATGGGGGTTGAAGTATTTTTGTGGGAAAGACCCATAAAAGGCTAGGCATCCTGAAGCCGGTTCGGAGGTGACATCGATGCTGACGACCCCAGTTAGGTAATTTTTTTTATTTTGTTGTTTCTTTCTCTCATTAGGAATTGATTGTGTTATCCTATATTAATTGATTTGGGTATTATGTATGGATAATCAGATTTTTGTTATTATTCGATTATTTGTGTATGAACCCATTGGGTATTGTGAGATGATGATTTTAATGCATTCATTGAATCGTTAATTGCAAACCCATAGCTAGAATTTCGATATAATCCGTAATTATTATATTGAAATTCATGCGTAGCGACTAATGATTCGTAATCATTAGGGATAACATGACCTAGGTTAAATGATGCATCGTATGTGGTTGTTGCCTTAATTAATCAGTTTTCCTAATTCGTTATGCTACCGCCTAATTAAATCTAGAGATCTTATCCTAGGTTATTCGGTGGTTATGATTAATTAACAATCGTATCTTGATTAAACTAAACCTAAGGGAAAAGTCGGGTTAATTATTAATCCACGATTAATAGTTGCTAGGAGAGGTTAAAGAACAACAAATTAATAAAATATGCTTAGTTAGGGTGTAGGTCGAGATTGAACTAAAGAACCGGGTCCCTACCGAATTTCCCACTTTTATCATTTTTTGCCTGTTTTCTTTCATTTGTTTTTATTAGTTAGTTTCATTTTATTTTCTTCTTTCAAAAAATCAAACCCCCCATTAAACCTAAACACTGGTTAATTTCATTCTATAAACTTTACACACACTCCCTATGGGATTGACCTAGACTCACTACTACTATAGTAGTAGGTCTAGATATTTTATTTTGACTAGCGTACGACGTGTGGTCATCAACCCTTAGGTATATCCTTATTGTCATATTATCTTGTATTGTAATTCTATTTACTTAAATTTATCTCTTTGCATCATGATTTTTCTGTCACATCTGCATATGGGTCTACAGAAAACAATCTCTCTACTATGTAGGGGTAAGGCCGCATACTATCAGACCTCCCCAGACCCCGCTTCGTTGCAGGAATTCATACTGGGTGTGATGTTGATGACGATTATAATGAGTTGTGAATTTCATCTGTATACAAAATATCATATATCAAAACTTTGTTTATTTCTTCTCATCAATTGGTTTAAGGAAACAGTCTTGGATGGTCCATGGGTATCATTGAAACACACGTTGCTACTTACCTTGAATTTTGAAATTTCTTTTGTTATTGTATCTTTTTTGTACTTTAAAATCTTATATTTTTCTTTATTAATTATCTGGTATTGTTGTTTAGTTGTAATTTTTTCTTTATGCAAAATCTCATATACATTTTATCTCTTCTATTGATTTAAGGAAATAATCCTGGAATATTCGTAAGTACCGTTGAAGCACATGTTTCTACTTACCTTGAACTTTGAATTTTTTTTTACTTCTGTATCTTTTTTGTTCTTTAAAATATGATATTTTTAAACGTTAAATATTAAGTTCATTTCTTCTCTTCGGTTTGAAAGCATAAACTGACTAGAAAATGGAAGGGGTAGATGTACATTTCTAATTTGAATAACAACACAATGTTAGCCTATTAGAATAGTTAAATGATCTTTGTATGCAACCTGGACAGGAGTTAAATACTCATCTATCTACCTTCTATTGCATTATGATTAAACTGTTCAAGTTGAGATATCTAGACTACCTAGAAATAGATGTGTTCCTTTGGGCGTTGCATAGTATGTTATTACTTACAAAATAGGGACTATTGATGACAAACAACAATAACAATAACAACAGCAACATCTAGTATAAATCTCATATGCAAGATTTGGAGAGGTCTTGTAGTACGCCGCTTTATTCTTAACTAGTAGAAAGGTTATTTCCAAACAACCCAAATGTATGAATGAAAATGAAAATGAAAATATAAATAATAAAAAAGAATACAAATAAAATATAAATGAATAAATAAAAATAAAAATAATTGGGAAAATAGATAAATAGGTAAAAATAAATATAAATACTAAAAGAAATAAAAGAGATAAAATAAAATAAAAATATTATTAAAGGTGAAAATTATAGTAGCACTAATAATCATAGATATAATGATACTAATATCACTAAAGAGAATAGTAAATATTCTAGATATTCTAATAATGCTACTAATAGTAATAACATTAATAATAATAATACTAATACGAGTAATAAGTAATTACCACTTAGGCTAACTGTAGTAGGCAATAGGTAAAAGATATACTAGAGCTACCAGGATCACTTTATGATGGATTCTTTACCTAAATCCTAGCAAGCCAAAGTTTTTTATTGTAGGTCATATCCTTAGATAAGTTCCAACATTAGCAAATCATTCTTGATCACCTCTCTCTAATTCTTCTTAGGCCTCCTTAATTTTCTCTAACAATCCTTACGTACGGTCCTCTTGCATCTTGTCACCAGAATGTTTAGGTTTCTCCTCTTAACATGTCTAAACTACCTAAGCCTTGTCTCTCTTAATTTTTCTATAATATTAGCTACCCTTATTTCGTCTGTTATCATTACATTCCTAACCTTATCCCTTTTAGTAAGGTTGCACATCAAATGAAACATCATCATCTTCGTCATCATTAACTTATGACTATGGACTTTTTTGATGGGCCAACACTCAGCCCCATAAAGCATGGTCAGACTAATCGCTAAATGATAGAATTTGCCTTTATGCTTGAGTGATATCTTCTTGTCACACAAAACTCCTAAAGCACCTCTCCATTTAAGCCATCCTGATTTGATACTGTAAACTATGTCCATCAATTTCTCTATTGCTCTCCATGATAGATCCTAGATATTTAAAATACTCCTTTTACAGGATATCTTCTAACCTAATCTTTACCTCTACATCTATAAACATCCTAGATCCCAAAAGCTTACTCTTCACGTATTCATTCTTAGTCATACTCAATCGCAAACCCTTTGACTCTAAAGTATTCCTCCAAAGTTCAAGCTTGGCATTGATCCCCTCGTTTGTCTCATCCACTAAAACAATATCATCAATATATAACATGCATCAAGGCACATCCCCTTGTATGTTATTAGTGAGCTCATCAATCACTACAATAAACAGAAAGGGATTCAAAGTAGAACCTTGGTGTAATCCAATATCTACAGAAAAATGCTCTGTATCTCCTCATATCATCCTTACTTTATTTTTTATACATTTATACATATCCCTAATAATCTATATGTAGGTCATTAGAACTCCTTTGACTTATAAACACCTCTATATGATTTCCTTTAGAACTTTATCATACTCGTTCTCTAAATCAATAAAAACCATATGTAGGTTACGTTGTCTTTCTCTATAGTATTCCATTAACAGTCTAAGAAGATGCAAGACTTCTGTCATAGACCTTCTTAGTATGAAATCAAATTGGTTTTCTAAAATAGGAGCATCATTTCTTATTCTCATCTTGATCAATTTCTCCTATACAAATCCTAAACTAATGCATCATGGTGTGATCAAACATTTTTAGTATAATATAGAAGAAAGGAAGTGTTTAGGAGTAAGTTTCATTCTAGTTTACCATTGAACATTGCTAGGTTTATTATAACCTATAATTACAAATATCATTATGGTTTTTCTAACATTTATATGTAATACATGTATACAAAGATGACGATTATGATTTTAATGTTGTTTATAGCTACTATATACATTATAGACAAGGAAAATAGTCATGTTATCAAAAGAAGATGCTTTATAAATAACTAATCCCTATATATTTAAAAGGGAATATAATAAGTTAGAGGAAGGAATACCATACCTCAATAAAAAAAACATAGGAAGATTCATTACATACAATATTACAAGTATGTGTTAAAATTACCATGACACATTTAATAAGTGACAGTTTAGGTGAAAACTAGGAATAACTTATGTGAGTACAAACTATAGCCTCACCTAAACCATACCACTATTCTAGTTTGTGGGAATACCATGTAACATCCCGTTACCTATGTTAAGAATAAAATAGTAAATGTGAGAGATTCACTGAGAGATTAGAAATGCATTTCATGCTCATGCACATGAATATTGAATCTTTGCACATGAATATGATTGTACATGCACTCATTGAGATTCCGGGTATAATTGTTTATAAATGTGAGTATATTGAGAAACATGGTTTTATGTGTTTAATTTGGAGAGTGTAATTGTTGATTTAGAATTTTTGGAAAATTTTAAGAAAATTTTTCAAAATTTTGGGGCAATTTTTGGACTAGGAAAAATGTCAAGTGACAAAACAAATGATAAATGGTAGTAGAATTTACTGTCTAATGGCAATGGAAATTTCGATAAATGACTTTAGGATTTATTGACAAGTCTCATTGAAAATTGGGAGACAATCAGAATAGAAATTGGATTTAGGTTATAAGAATTGGACATGTGGCAAGTGACAAACATCACTTGCCAAACAATGCCTTAAGCCCACTACTCTTTTAATATTAAAAGCCCCTTTTTGTTGCCTTTCATGATGCTTCTCTCTACAAAGGGGTAATTGGTGCTTTATTTTGGTTTCCTCCATTTTCGTAGCTCTCCTCTCTTCTTCTCCATCATTTTTGTTTTCTTCAATCACTACCACCTTAACTTTGAAGATCAAACTTTCCTTCATTTGCTACTAGCATTTTTGCCATCTCCTTCCTCATTGCCACAAGAAAACCTATCCTTACCTCCTTCAAGAAGATGATGAAGGTGTGATGCTTGGGAGCTAGGGCTAGTGTTGTTTTTGAGGAATATGAAGTGAAACCAAGTAAGTTTTGCTTTAAATGTTATGGGTATTGTTAATGTGAAACTAGAATGATGAGAAATGTGGGATTGATGACTTGATTATGTGAGTTGTGTGCGTGTGACGTGGATGGTGAAAATTTTATGTAAATGTCATGTTTTTGTAATTTTGAATGATCCTTAATGACCCATGATTTGTTATAGAGATGTTTTGGAAGTTGGATGATCCATATAATGGTGTTAGGATGAGTGTAGAAAATTAATTATGAATGGGAAAATGTATATGTTCTGTTTTAGTTAATGATCAAATATAGATCATGAATTGATTTGTGAATGTTTTGGATTTGAAATGGAGTTAAGAATGAGGAATGATGAGGTAGAAAAGTTGATCATGGTATGAGTTGTGTTAGGATAAGAGTTGGAAACAAAATTTGGTAGTTGAGTTGGAAAATGTTGCAGCAACATGACCTATGAGTATGCTTCTGTGTTTTAGCCATAACTTCTTCTATAGTTGTTCAATTGATATGATTCTTTTTTGGATTAAACTAGATACATATAGCTACATTTCTTATGAAGACATCAAATTTAAATTCTGTCTTAAAAAGTCTCAAATTTTGACATGAAATTAGGAACTGGGTGCAACAAAAGTTGTGGATGAATGTTTATGTTGTGTTATGTTTTGAGTGTATGACAATGTGTTATATTTTGTGTGTTTATGATCAAGTGGGAAATATGAAATGTGCATGGATGATGTTGAGTTGAAATTGGGTATATTTGAAGAAGTTATCCATTGAGATGATGAATTAAATGAGCTAAGAATTGGGAGTGAATGAAAGATAATTGGTGTTTGAATGGTTATGGAGCGAAAATTGCATTAGAAGAGGAGAATTTGGGAAGATTATGAGTAGAAGTGAGGTTTGAATGGGTGTAGGATCCATTGTAGGGGTTTTGGAGAAGGAAAATTTAGTAAACTTGAAGGTTACAGGGTCAAGTCATGTAGATTCACACTGCCCGTGTGTTCCTGATGAAAAAAAACATAATCAAACCCGAAAGAAATACGGGCTGCCTGTGTGATTTCACACGGATGTGTGTTTCAAAATGACGAAATATCCTTTCAGAGTCTTCACAAAAGTTGTAGATCTAGAAGTCCTCTTGGAAACCATTCTAAGATGATTTTAATCTGACATATCTAGCAAACTTTATGCTAACTGTCCCAAAATAGGTACAATAGGATTGAGGATATAATCATGTTTGATTAATTTCACCATAACTTAACCATCTGACCTCCAAATGAAGTTATTCTTGAACCAACAGATTCCTAACACATTTTTATATCTCTCCATGAAAAATTGCAGCATTATGAATTTATTTGTAAAATTTTGGTTGAAAGAAAGTGAGGGAATCTGTTGGATTATTATGAACTAGTGTGATTTCACTGAACATGTTTGGGTATTTCAGTTATATCTTGATCTTTAGTCATCCAAATGAGATGATTTTTCATTTGGAGTAAAGTAGAGAAATAGGGCTACAAATTACATGAAGAAGTCAAATTTTTATACAGTCTCTAAGACTTCGAATTTCTAGATGGAAATTGAGTATATTGTACTATTTCAGTATAAGAACAGTAGACCCGAAATTCAGTTTTGGAAAAATCTAAAAGTGATTCAATGGGTTATGAATTGTGCTTTTGATAGTTTTGTTGAGGTATAAACTTAAGTATAAATTATACTTAGGTGAGTTTTGAGATGGAATGAATTATATGTCGAGGATAATGGAAAAATACACGAGATTGTCATGAACACGCATGGTACATATTTCATTGCATACATATTCATTATTAAACACTTATAATTGTGTAAAATTGTGATATATGTATATTTTTCATGATATAGAGGAACGTATTGAGTGCCATCTTCCAGACGTTGCTGGGACTTCTAGGTAATAGCTTCTGGAGCAAACTGTGAGTAACCTAGACGGTTTCTCTAGATTAACTGTTTGTTTTTTATTATGTTTGAATTATTTGGATGAATGCAATTTGGTTGTGTTGATTTTCAGACAGAAGGTCCGATGATTGTGATATGAGAATGAGATATTGAAGTGCTATTTGTATGTGAATGTGACGAACTAAATGCTTTATGATATGATTGATAATGATAGATGCATTCCAGACATGAATGCATAATCGGATAATGGGAGTTATGACCTAAGTAGTCCCCCAAAACCAAGCTTAGAGCTCCAAATGTGATTAAGAGCCAAAGGCTCGCTATGTAAAATGAGCCCTGTATCCCCAACAGATAAAGGACAGTATACATGAGCCCGGTATCTACAATAGATACAAGACAATTTAGGAACTCAGTCACAACAACGTAATAACTCGAAAAGAGTTATATGAGCATTCCATATGCATTTTGTTAAGTATGTTTGAATGATTGAAATGCAAAGTTGCCTATGCTTAAGTGATAAAGTGATATGTGATCAATTATGCAAAGATGTGAATAAATTGTTACATGTATTGACGTGATGTATGAATCGAGTGAATCATCGATGATGATTACCTCATTGAGTTCGCAAAACTCATCAAAATTGTAATGTTGACTTTTCAGGACCGAGAGACGACATTAGCTACTGAGAGATGCTACAAGTAGTGTAGACTTGTGAATTGGGAAGAGAAGTCATGGCTCAAAGGTTGGTCAGCTGGATTTTGGACAAGCTAGATAGATTTTGTGTATTTTCCTCTTTCATGTAGTAAATTTTTGTATTAGGCTGTGATGCTATACTTGTAGGAAATGTTGAAAGTCATATTGTAGACCTTTGGTTTTTATGAAATGAAATGAGGAAATTTTAGGTTTTAAAATATTATGGAATTCTTAATGATGTTTATAAGAGAACAAAGATGAATGATGCCATGCTAAGTAAATGTTATGAATGAATGTAGTGCACCATTATCATAGGTTATGTGTTGGAATGTCCTCTAGGCATCCCGGTATGTACCCTAGGGTAAGGGGGCGCTACATACCATATGTAATATCTTGCCTCCTAAAACTATTAAGAGATTAAACTATTAGATTAAGTCACATGAGTTATTTCATTTAAGAATATACGAGGTGCATCTCATTTACATGCATAATATTCATATAAACATATGAATCATGATTTAGAAAACATTGCAAGATAGTATATGCACTCAATTGACATATTATCGGATATGGAACGAAAATGAATTTTCTATAAATGTAAATTCCCAATGTTTTGCATTTTGATTTATCAATAACATGAATTGATAGATTATAATTGGTGAATTGGGAATTTATTGTTATAATTGAGTAATTGATGAGGTGATATGTGCATCTAGTTTAGGAAAAATGTTAAAGAGCAAGACAAATTTATACATGGGAATTTAGGTTGATAGGCCTATGAAATGGTAACAAGTGGTATCAGAAATAAATGACAAATGGCTCAATTAAATGGATGACAAGTGGCTTGAGTATAATTACGACAAGTGGCCCTTTAAGTTTGTGACAAATGACCCTTTAGACTTGTAACATATGGAGTAATAGAATGGTGACATGTGTAGCTTTACAAATGGTAACATATATAGTCTTACAATTGGTGGCATGTGTAGCCTTACAATTGGTAACATGTGTAGCCTTACAATTGATGACATGTGTAGCCTTACAAGTAGTAACATATGGAACAATAGAACGATAACATATGTACCAACAGAATGGTGACACATGGACTAATGGAATGGTGAAACATAGATTATTTTGACCTTCTTGAATTTTCTATAGAAAATGGATGAAAAGGAAATAAAAGTAAGATTGAAGGTCTGCTATAAGGTTAGAAGAGGGAGAAAAATGAAAATGAGAAGAGAAGGAGAGAAAAGGCAGAAGAGAAGAGATGAAGGAAAGAAGTTATCAAGGTAAGTTGAAATTCTGGCTTCAATTCATCTTTCTATTTTGATCTATATTTCATATTCTTAAAGCACGAATTTGAAGAAACTCAAAGAATTAAAGTTGTAGATATAGGTCTTAACTTAACCTTTGTGAAAGTTTCTTGACAAAATAATGACTAGAGTTTGAGTTATGCTTGTTTCCCTAATACTGCTTGTCATAGACCCCTATATAGAAACCTTGTATTATTTCCTAATTTTTAAGGACTTTGAGTCTGAATTAGTGAAAGTATAAAACATTAAAAATGATTATTGATGTTTCACTAATGCTTCTATGAAATGGTTTTGTTAAGAGATGTATTGATAATGATTTATTGAGGGTTGAGTATTGGTTGCCAATCTATTTCTTACCAGAAACAGGAAATAATTTGGATGGAGATTATATTTTAATGGGAGATGTTGTTTGTGTAATTTTTAGATATATTAAACTAATGGAAGTCTAGTTTCGGGGGGGGGAGCACAGGAATCAAGGCATTTAGATTTTTGTAGAGAGAGTTACGATTAAAAGAAGGTAACTTGTTTATAAAGGAACATTAGGATAAAAAGGACGTAAACATTGTACATAAGGTTAGGTTAGCTTGATGGTTGAGGAGACATTGAGCTGAATTAGTAAGTGAATTATTAACCTATTGACATATGTTAGAATAACATTTATGATGATTAATTAGAGATGAATTTGGTTATGGTGGTGTATGAATATGAGATACATGTTTGAGTAGTAAATACATTGTATATTTATATGTATAAAGGCTCGGGAGTTGTAGATCAAGGAGCTCATACGGAGGATTGTTGAAGTCAAGAGAGTGTACACCTTCTTTTAAGGTGAGTTGGGGAAACCATATCTCTCAAATGGGATTAGAACATCCTAAGACATGCATGATGACTTGTATGTGAATTTTGAACCTAGGTAATGCATAGTAGAATTGAATCTTAAATGGATGCTAGTATACTTGTTTATTTAAGAAATGACATTATTTTGAATAACACTTTAAACTTGGAGTGCAAAGGAATACTTTTATTGCATGAAATAATATTTTGGAATTTACAAATGCATAATTGAGTTATGTATGTTGTGTGTATGTGTTCTCTTTTAGCTTAGAGCCATGGCAAGGCTCCATTTTTATAGGTTGGAGCGATAAATAAAGGTATAGTGCCTTATTTGATTTTAGTACTTAATATTTGTATATGAATTTTGTGATTGGTGAGGTAACGATTGGCCAATCGTGTGCTAAACACAACAGATTAAGTGACCCCTGTACCTTTGATGCCGGTACATAAGTCAAGTCCTTATATCGACACATTTTCGCGGGACATGCGAGTGATTCCATACCTAGGGTCTGGACATCGACAAGGCCATCACCTAGGGTTATGACACTCTTGTCGACTGTAGTTCGGACTCACCACGGATGAAAGTCGAGCCAACATCGAGAATCGGTGAGTGTGCACACTAGTTTGACCGACTAGTGGCGACACACATGATTGTTTTGGCTTATTCTGATATTTGTTTTAGGATGAGATTTGGTTTATCCTTGTGATGTTTTTCTACTTTTGTGTACTAGAACTGGAACCTATGTTCACCGGATGGGTGATTAATAGGCTAGGCCTATGTGGTTTCGAACCAGTATACGTTATGTCATAGACTAGACCTATCTATGTCATGTATATTCACTTTATAGGTTATCTACACAGTCTTGGTGTGTATTGAGTTCTATTTGTGATATATGTTTTTCCTACTCACTAAATACATAGTGTACTCACCCTCTTCGCTTTCCAACCATGCAGGTTAATTTGATGAGTTTAAGGCTCTGAGTGTATCGTGCAGTCTTTTGGCATTTTCAGAGCATTACCGGATGTGGGTGGTCTCTGTTTTGTATTATTGTTGTATAATGGCTCGTGAACTGTTTTTATTAGGTTGTTTATGCTGATATACTTTATGATTTTATAAATTAACTCTTGACTGTCTTGTAGTTTGTAAAAAACCTTATGTATGAACCTTTGGTACTGTTGTTGAGATTGCTCTTGAGTGGACTTAAAAGTCCAGATGTTGTGGTAGATTTTTAAATGTGAATATAGAATTGTGTTTAAAACTGATTAACAGGTATTTTAATTGAGTTTTGAGTTTCAAAGAATATTCAGTTAGCCTTGTATAGTCAGGTTAAGGGTATCGTGAGTATCCTTACACTGGGCATGTGGTGGTTGTGATGTACCCGATGTGGTACCGGATCGTGATACCATAACTAAATACAAATTAATGTAAATGCTTAATATGAAGGGTATATAGTGGTACATGCATATGCACGGAAATGAGTCCATTAAAGTGATTGTTTAACAGTGTTATTTATATGGATGTTTGGGGAATTTTTTTATTTTAAGAAATTTGGAGTGGACAATATGACAAACATGGATTACTGCCTAACCATGTAGAAAAATATGTTCATTATAGTTTTCTTCAACATAGTTTACTACACAATCTTGTACAAAACAGTGTGCCAAACACAAAAATCAACCTATCATAATCAAAGATAAGCAAGACATGGACTTTGAAATGGGAATAATAACGCATTGAAAGAATAACAAAATACAAATATCTCACTAAATTACATCTATTTTTAACTCTATAATGTCCTTGCTAACTCTAGCAATTGAAAAGATGACCACAATTTTTCTTTTAAGAAAAATATTACATAATTATTTATCCCACCTATATGACTAAGGAAAAAAGTGGTTGAGGTCCTTTAAATCTCTTTTAACTACTACTCTCATATCCTGTCTTATCTACTATGTATAATGCACAAGACTTAACCCAGATCATTCTTTTTATTTTCCTTTAATCCTTTGCCACCCGTTTCTCATACAAAACCTTATAATTTCACTAGGTTATAATATTGAGCAAGAGGAAATAAGGTAGATATTGATATAATGGAGAAGCAAAATTTAGTAGTCTGGCTATGTGAATTTCTAATCAAAATAATTATTATGATAAAGAATATATACTGGTTAACGTTCCATCCCCCTATCTTTAATTTTTTTCTTTTTTGCCCATCAAGTCTCACATCTCTCATTTGTAGATTAAGATGTTATTATAGAAAGATATTTCTTTTGAAACAAGCTTTTTATAATGTGGAAAATGTTAGGAACTTAGTGTTTAAAGAGAAATTGAACTTTAATTTTGTGCATTCTATATCAAAACCACGAGTATGATCTGAAATATAAACCCCTTAAAGTTTGTTCTTTCATATCTCAATATTCCTCTTTATTTGGTGACGATGTGCCTTTTGGAATAGGGAATTTTTGATATGTTAAAGAAGGAAATAGATTATATACCTATAAAGGTATCTTGTTTTAGTATTCAATAATTTTTTATGTACATAGTGTCTCCTGTAGATATTGATATATATGATTATTATTATGGAAATTTATTTGATTTTGCCACATATGATCACTCAAGAATTATGGTAGAAGTTAACAATTATTTTTCTATGAAGAAGGGGTGATTGTTAGACATACTGGTGAATGCGAGTCACATAATGTTCCAGCCTTTTTCCATTTATTGCATTCTTCCTAATGGTCAAGGTGAGGTCAAAACTGTAAATCTAGACAAAATAGAAGACAAATGTTTTTATATTTCTTTAAAAATTGATACACAGTAAAGTGTGTGTATTTACATACACTTTTGTAACCATAATATAGCTGGAATATTCCTATATTTTGTTACAACAGAAAGAATAAAATGATTGCAACTTGATTGCTTGTTACAACAAATTTTCCTTTTGGAATATCTATTGGATCTCTGCTGATGTGAATTAGATTTTGTGGGTTGATCATTTGTCTAATGGGACTGAGTGAGATTGTGATGTATTGTCTAAAGGGGTTCCTTTACATGCCCCCAAACTCAAGCTTCGTGGATTTTGCAGATTGGGTTTGGCACACAAAACTGAGTGTCTAACAATGATCATTGGTTTCATTAACAGATCAACGATTTGGTCTTCAGAGTTGACATATTTGATTTCTAGGGTTCCATCAACAATATGGTCACCGATGTAAGTGTACATCGGTTTCGATGTGCTTCGTTCGAGCGTGATACACTGGGTTTTGTGACAAGGCTCTTGCTCCATTATTATCACAGCAGATGGTTGGGCATTGGGAAGGTGCAAACCCTAATTTGGAGAGAAATGACAAGAGCGAAAGAATTTCAGTGCAGAGAGTTGAAAGAGCTCTATATTCTGCTTCAGTACTACAGCAAGCTACAACAGGTTACTTTTTAGAGCTCAAATAAATGAGACTAGCCCCTAGAAAGACACAGCCTCTGGAGGTGGATTTTCAGTCATCAATAGAGCTGGCCCAATCAGAATCTAAAAAGGCATATACTTGTAACGAAGATGACAAGGGGAAAAAAAAGTTTCGCGTCAACTGTACCCTATAAGTATCTAAGAACCCGCTTCAAAGCAATCCAATATGGTTGAAGGGGATTAGTCAAGAATTGAATTAAAGTGAGAATGAGCTCTGTGTGATAAAGGTTAGAGGTTGCTAATTTAGGAAAAAGCAATGGATAAGCACATTTTGTTTCATTAAAGACTACATAGCGAGAAATGTAGAGTTGTCCATGTTGGACCCCGAATTTTTGATGAAAAATAGAAATATTAAAATGAATTTAAATGAGAAAGAAATTGGTGAGAAAATTATGAATTAAGGAAATTTGATGAAATTAAGAAAAAATTTATGAGAAATGAATTGTTTAATTTTGAGGACTTTGATATTTGAGTGAACTTATATGGATTATGAGAGGAAAGTGGATGAGTTGATTGAAATGA
>JANIJH010506386.1:0-16807 GCA_024520975.1 Erythroxylum areolatum
CTAAATAAAATAAATATCAGTGTGATGTTTGGTTTTGTCTGTTCTGTCTTGGGTGGCATCCATGTATCCTCCCAGGGAGTATTTGGGTGTTACAGCAACTATATAAGGTCTAATGATATCTTTATGTGTCAGACTCAACAAGTCAAAAGCATTAGTTGACCTCAATATCCTTATTAGTCAACTTACCCCTGCAACAGTTAATATATGTTCCCAGATCATCATAATCTAGAATTGAGAAATGATTTCCTTGATCAATCTCTCAACTCTAGCTCTGGAAATATGGCTTAAACATTTACATCCCACCATTTATGACTTCTCATTCATCAGGGTCCTTCATTTCATAAATTGTTTAACAAGATATGAAGAAGTATATATCTAATTCGAGGTAAAACGTATTCTATATAAACCATATGACAAGAAAGTTGTACCATTATGGTTTGCATTAAACAACAATTGTACAACATAAGCATTAAATACAAAACATTAACCCTCTTTGTCCAAAATTGATCAAAATATTACATATAAAGTGTGTCATGTAAAACCCAAATGAACCTCACAACAAGGTTCTGTAAATACATTCCCCATAGATATTACTTCTACTTCTTCATTGATGTGAACCATCAGTTTCTCCTTCCCTTTATTTAGCTCTATCCTAGATATGAACCCTGTATCGTGGAAGCACCTTGATCAGATGCTCCACTACATAGCTACCAAATACTTAATGCGACTATCGTAAATTACATTCATAAATTAATAAGCCAAGGAGTTACCTGATGGTCACAGTCTTTCCTTTTAGGCTTTATACTGCTAGCTTCTTTATGTCCTGTGGAGCTTTACCAGCAGTGATTTGACCAACATTAACATGTGGAGAAGATTTGAACTTTCTACCTTTGAACTTAGCGGGCTTCATCTTTGCCTTCCCTTTAGTTGTTTCAAGGGCTATAGGAGTGGCAAACTTGAGTTTCTCCTCCTCAGCAATGCAATGAGCTATCAAAGTGTTGAAGTCCCATTCCTCATTCAACGAGTAATATGTCATCACCAGATTACTAAACTCTGGAGGGAGTGTGCTTAGAGCTTGGTGAACAACGAAAACATCAGGAAGAGGAATGTTTGGCATCTTCAGTCTACTGTTAAAATGAATGATTTTCGATATGTACTTCATTACTCCCTCTTCTCCTGTATACCTCATGGAGAATAATTCTTTCATCAAGACACTTGTCTCAACATTAGATGAGACTGTGTACCTCTGGGAGACATTAGTAGGATACTCCTTCGTTGTGTCTATGTCTGAAAGTCCATTAAGCAGATGGTCAAGTATGGATCTCTTAATGGTTATAAGACATAATCTGTTAGACCGATCTCAGGCATCATAGGTTGCTTTATGAACTCTCAAGCTTACGGATGTAGGTGGAGATGACCTATCCGTCCATATGGTCATATCAACCTCAACTATCTCCATTGCATTCAATACATCCTCCGTCCACTTTTTTATATTGAAACTAGTCATGGTTTCAATGGTGACATTGATTTTGTTGACCAAAAAGGTGACTACAAAATAATAATGTTTAAACCAGCACAAATGTAGGACAACAACGATACTTAAAGCCATTAAATAGTATCTTTTCTAAAAATCCGATTACACATATTATGAAACACCTTTGGATTGAATACATAATATATGCAATTAGAATTCTACATAAAAGCAATCAGAGTACAAACCGTCAACTATCATGAAACTACCACTTTTGGGTGAATAAATCACTTAAGCAACAACTTTCCTCCATCTAATGCCTTTATTCACATCTCAAAATGTTATATAAGGCAACACTTTTGGCCAGAATGACCAAACATAAAATCGAAGACATTCCCCAACATGCAAGTAAAACAATTCAAAATACTGACTTGAAAGGCCACTTTGGTGACTACATCCTCATTAACACTCAAAAAGTTCACAAACACAAGGGATACATTTTTATGTTATCCTCACATCCTTTGTGGGCATATGGTAAGTGAAAATGTAACATCAATAAATGTAAAAATCCAAATGCACATTCTTATTGTCACACATTCGTGTTGAATATATTATCTAAAAATTTCATTTGAGACTTTCACAAAGGAAAAATCTCAATAGAGCAACTATCGTGCATCACTAGATATTGAACCGATCATCGAGACACGAGAACCTCATGTATCTCTCTTATAGCGAGTTCATTGCACGAAAATTCACTCAAAAATGGCTTTAGAATGTCTTAATACCTTTTTCGAGTAACTATCATGCTATCTCAAACTCTAAACATGAGACTTGAGATACGAAAACTTGAAATATCTCCCTCATGTGATATTCGAAACATGAAAATTCATTCAAAATCTAATTCAGAATGCCTTAATTCCTTTTCCTGGAGTTAAACTTTAATTTATTACTAATGTAATAAATAAAAAAATGTAAAAATTAACTTTGACCTAGAACCTGACTTAAAACATCTCGGGACACCCTTATAGAAAATTTGAAAATTTTGTTTTTTTAAATTATTGTAGATGTCCGTACGATTGACGCCAATTGTGCGTCTCACAGAGAGCGTGTGTTGAGCACGCGCCCGCTTTAGACACACGAAGGACAGGCTGGCGCATGCGTCTCACGCATCAGACACACGTCCGTCCGGTCAATATCGTGCGACGTGACGCAATTCACCAGATACATGTGCCCGACAATAAGGCGCTCCCTCGCCGAAAAAAGGCAATTTTCGACGAGGTTCGAGTGAGTTTTTCGTGCTTTCGGGCTCATTTTCACCTTATTTTTCAAAGCTAAACATATGTGTACTACTTTCATGCAATAAAGGTAAGAAAAACCAATAAACAGAAGTTTATTCTCTGAAAACTTTATGGAGAGAAAAACTGAAAATCTTCATTTTTAACCACTCGATCACGTCACCGCTCTGATACTATGTGTAATACGTACAATACTTTAGTTACGTATCTCGAATCGAACGTGAAAGGGCAAGAAACTAAGAAATGTGAAAATACCTGATTTCAGTCTCCATAACTTCAAACAAGCTTTCTAAAGCTAAAACGAGAGCAAATCAACCTCCGTCTTCACAAGAACTGCTCTTTGGGACGCTGGGAAAGTCTTTCTATAATTTTTTCAAGGCATAAGCTCTCTTAACGAGTCAAAAATTCTTATGCTTACGATTAATATGAGCAATTGCAGGAAATCTTAACTTTTATATATAACTTCCATATCGGATTTTTCTATTACAGGCCTGATATAGGTCTAGTCCACATTAATTATAATCTATTTTTCACACGGACTTTGACCTATTGATGTAGTTCATTTATTGAACTTTAATAGCTTTCTTTGAATTAACCGATAAGTTGTTTAAAAACAAAAAAATGTAATAAATAATTGTCGAGGACAAAATTGTCCGACATGTCTTAAACGTAAACTTCCACCCACTATTTGACAATTACTTTTCTTTGGCCTAGGGTTATTCAGCTTGGTTCATAGTTCAGATAAATTTAGAAAACCCACTAAAGGTAGAAATTAGAAAACATACTTCTAGAATTGTGTTCTCATCTTCAAAATTTCATTAGTTAGATTCGTGATTAATTTCATATCTTAAAAAGATAAATCAAATATACATACTTTAGTACCAAGAAAACTACTCCAGAGATAAAAATTTAAAAAAAAAAAACTACTCCAGAGATAAAGTCAAGGTCTACCGAATCCCATATTTGAGGGAGCACGTAAATCCGCGGTGTTCCTGAGAGATCAGAGCCGTGGGAGCGCAATACTAAAATGGCAGATCAGAGGATGCCTAATGTACAAGGAATGCATCCCGTTCAACCGTGCAAGAAATAAAACTTGTGAATACGATCTCTTTCATTACAAGTCTTTTCTCTGTCTATATTCAAATTGCCTTTTGAATATTTATTTATGCTTTTAAAAAACTAATTTGTATAAGAATTAATTAATCATCACATAATTACTACGTTTCTTTCTTTTAGGATCTTTTTATAAAGAATTGCGTAAAGATAAGCAATATCCATGGATAGCTTTTCAAACATTTGAAGGAGATTTTGTTAGATCATTAGGCATACGTTGAATCTTAAACTCTAATTTTCTAAGAGATTCAAAATAAAGAAAACTCCAATTACTTTGACAAGGAAAGAGAGAGACGTAAACGGAGTTCTTTTTTTCCTCCGAAAACCCAAATAAATCAAAATCAAAATCAAACTCAACTCTTCATTATCCATTCTCTCTCTTCAACTGCGATTTTCTCTTCATCTCTAACATTTCCCCTGTATCATATGGTTTGATGTTGATTTTCTACATCTTTTATTTATTTTTTCTACTGATTTAAGGGGGAAAAAAAACCATTCTTTGTGTAAATTCTTTTCAATCTTCATTACCGTACAAATCCCAACTTCTAAAACGCATCTTTTATCGTTTGGAAATCAGAACTTCAAAATTGAATCGGTGTTTTCTTTAAATCCCTTCTTTGTAGCTGTTTTGTTGTTGGAAGGAAAAAACCCCATATACCAAAAGGGGCAGATTTTGTAGCTGAAGCTTGGCAGTAGTTTGCTTCTATTTGGAGGAGTCTATTTCTGGATTTTACTTGGTTTTTGAACCCATAGTTTAGTTAGCATAGACTCACTTGTGGCCTTAACGTAAGTTTTTGGGGTGAAGTTTAGTTTTTTGAATTTTTTGGTTTTAATCTTCAAGAAAAACGGGTTGCTGTTATGCTTCAAGTAGAAATTGGAGAATCGGGAATTTTAGCGATTTGGGTATTGGTTGCCTTTTCTATTTTGGGTATTGGGAACTATTATGAAGAATAGTAGCGATGTGAAGCAACAGCAGCACAACAAGAATTCGCATGGACGAGTCAATAGTGGGTTTCTTCCAAGCTCGTTTCGGGCGATTTCCAGCTACTTGAGGATCGTTTCGTCGGGGGCATCTAACGTTGCGAAGTCTGCGGCTTCGGTGGCACAGTCTATTGTGGACAGAGATGATGACGCCAACCACAATCAGGTAAAAGAAGTGAAATTTTCTACTTGCTTCTTGTCTATTCTCCTAGAATTTGGAGGGATGCAGGAGATTTTTATCTTGTCCATGTTCAGTTAGTTGGTTTGGATTTTGCTTGAGGAGAGCATATTTCCAGCATGAATTTTGACCTGTATGAAATTCTGAGTAATGAGAGAGGAAGTATCGTTGTGCGTTGTTGAGGTGGGGGGAATTTTGACAAATATTTACTCCAAATTGCAACGCAAATGTGCTGGTTGACTAATTTACCTAGTTGCTGGTTATGAAAGGTTCTGTCATATAACAGAATACTGATTAGTAGATATCAGTATGCAACTTGATATGATTATAAAGCTTGAAGGGTTTGTTCTTTTATAAGTTCAGTTTGGGGAGACTGAATGTTCTAGCATGTTCCTTTGGCATGTGCTGTGAAAGTTTGGTGTTAGTTGATGATATCATGAGATTTGCCGAGTGGCTTGCACATTGCTGGTCTAATAATCTGGACTTTTTGGCCAGTACTGTGATTTGATTGGCAATTTTAGAGACTTTGAGAATTCAATATTGCAATCATATACTTGACAGAAGTTGAATCTTTAATGAGTATGAGAACAAATGATAGCTGGTGGAAGAATGGTTTGATCTGATTAATTAGTTTAAGCTTTCTTGAAAGCGAGCAATTTTACTTTTGATTAGGCATAGAACTAATGGACCAGTGTTCACATATATTTCTGATTTCCTGTTCACCTAAAATAAATAAATAAATAAAAGTAACAGATCCATTCTTCTAAACCTGAATGAGCTTAGAATTTTGTTGGTAAAGGATACATGGTAACAATTTTGCATATGAAATCTAATTTTGTGAGACATTTACTTCATATTTTTCACGATTTGGTTTATGAAACCAAATCAACATCCTCCTTTCAGTTGAGACAACTGGACTAAACTTTCTGGATAAGATGAGCTTTTTACTTGTTTATTTTGAGAAATGGATGATCTGTGAACTTGGAAGTCGATTTTCAGAAGGATTTAAGCTCTGTGAATGCAAATCTTTAATTCTTATATGAATGACGTGGATTATTATTCTCAATTTGACACTTCATATTGCATTAAGTAGAGACATTTTATTGAAGCATCTAGATTGTTACTGAAATTGCAAATTTTAGCTCAATGTGATTTTGGAACATCTGTAATTATATAAAGGATAGTTTCTGGAGTGGCAACTTTGCTCTCTCGCTCTCTCTCTATCCCTCACTCCTTCCCCCCCCTTTCATTTCTCGTTCTTTTTCCTTGTTCATTGAGGTTTTTTATGGATGTTCTTCTCAAGAGTGGTTTCCTCGTGCTCTCTCCTGCTCCCATCTATTGATGGTTAATTGATGCCATATAGATTCATTGACTTTTTCCTGCAACTTTTTTCACTCTAAGTTCTGGCAGTTCAGATTAATCTCATACGGTGTTTAATTCTATGCAGATTCTCTGGGCAGGGTTTGACAAGTTGGAGTGTGAGAGTGGTGTAATTAGACGTGTTTTGCTATTAGCATATCGATCTGGTTTCCAGGTGTGGGATGTTGAAGAAGCAGATAATGTCTGTGATCTTGTGTCCAGAAATGATGGTCCTGTTTCGTTCTTGCAAATGCTACCAAAGCCAGTGGCATCAGATAGATCAGAAGACAGGTTTGCAGAAAGCCGTCCTCTTTTGGTAGTTTGTGTTGATGGGAGTGCCATTGGTGATATTAATCTTCAGGATTGTTCAAGAACTCCATGTAATGGTACTAGTCTGAACTACAATGACTCTCGTTCTGATTGTGTTGTGCCAACTGTAGTGCGGTTCTATTCCATGAGATCTCAATCATACGTGCATTTCCTCAAGTTCAGATCAGTTGTTTATTCTGTGAGGTGTAGCTCTCAAATTGTAGCTATTTCTCAGGCATCTCAGGTATGTTTGCTTATGGTTTCTTTTTTAATAGAAATCTTTAATCTCTCTCTATTAAATTGTGAGGATTATCCTTTATGCCCTGCAGATACATTGTTTTGATGCCACTTCGTTTGAGAGAACGTATACAATTGTTACAAATCCCATAATTATGAGTTCTGGAGGTATAGGATATGGGCCTCTTGCAGTTGGTCCCAGGTGGTTAGCTTATAGTGGAACTCCCGTTCTTGTTGACAACTCCGGACGCCTTAGCCCAGAACACCTGAGACCATCTGCAAGTTTTTCTGGTTATTCAACAAATGGGAGTTTGGTTGCACATTATGCAAAAGAATCAAGCAAGCAACTTGCTGCTGGAATTGCGACCTTAGGAGATCTGGGATATAAAAAACTGTCTAAATATTACTCAGAGCTTTTACCTGATTCTAATGGTACCATTCAATCGGGTAATGGTCATTTGCAAGATGCAGATAGTATTGGAATGGTATGTATAGTTTTTTTTTTTTTCATATGCAAGTGAAAATTTCTCTATTTTGCTGTTCTAGTTGGAATAGTTTTAGAAAACATTGTTCCTTTATTCTTCATGTCGGTGTTGCACTGTAAGAATAAACAGAAGATAACACATACACGAAGATTTTAGAAAAGAGACATGTTATGTGATTCAGCAAGTTATGCCTAATTCCATAGGCTTTCACAATGATGGCAATGAGTAATATAGCCCTTTTTATACCTTAGGGTCATTCCTTTTACAACATGGACAAAAATCAAATTGCAAAGATGCCCCTCAATATTCCTCCAGCGAGGAAAACATTTACACTGTCATTGCACAGTACCAGGATCACTGGGGTTAAATATAGTCTCTATTAAAGTATGAACCATAACTCAACACACAAATATTATTCCTGTTTTTATTTCTTCAAAGAGGTGGCTACTTAAAATGTTCTTGTCATGTGCGTGATTATTCTTGCATTTTGCTTACTTGGTCTCTTTTTCTTTTTGCTCTTTTCTTAGGTTGTTGTCAGAGATATTGTTACTAAACTTGTTATCACCCAGTTTAGGGCACACAAAAGTCCTATTTCAGCCATGTGCTTTGATCCTAGTGGGATACTTTTAGTGACGGCTTCTGTTCAGGGTCATAACATAAATGTTTTCAGAATAATGCCTACACGCCTCGGAAGCTCATCGTCTGGTGATGCTGGTTTCTCTTATGCACACCTTTACAGGCTACAACGTGGATTTACAAATGCAGTATGCTTTGTCTTTTCTGTCAATATGATGTTGATGTGCTTGGTGCTTGTGTGACTGGAATTGATATTATCTCCAAAACTATTCTCAGGTTATACAGGACATCAGTTTTAGTGATGATAGCAACTGGATAATGGTAAGTTCCTCCAGGGGGACAAGTCATTTGTTTGCTATTAATCCCTTGGGTGGATCAGTCATCTTTCAGCCTTCTGATGCCAGTTACACCATTCAAAATGGTGGATCAGGTGCAATGACTAATGCGGCCGTTCGCGACCCACCTAATTTAGGCTTACAAATGCATAATCAACAGAGAGCCTTTGTACCTGGTCCCCCAGTAACACTCTCTGCAGTCAGTAGAATAAGGAATGGAAACAATGGTTGGAGAGGCACCGTTACTGGTGCTGCAGCAGCTGCAACAGGAAGGCTGACCACTGTTTCAGTTGCCACTGCTTCTTCATTTCATAACTGCCAAGGCAACAACGGTTTGGATGACTCTTCTTTGAAGACGAAGTACCACCTTCTAGTTTTCTCTCCTTCTGGTTGTATGATACAGTTTCTGTTGCACGTATCAGCTGATGTAGACGTAACAACCAATTTTTCTGGGACAAATTTAACTTGTGAATCAACTGCTGAAAGTGATTCAAGGTTAGCAGTTCAGGCAATCCAGAAGTGGAATATATGTCAGAAGAAAAACTGCAGGGAGCAAGAAGATAATCTTGACATATATGGGGATCATGGGATTTTTGACAGCAATAAGATATATCCTGAATACACAGGAAAAGGAAATGGTATTCACTCTGAAGGAAGGGTTGGTGGTGTGCGGACAAAAAAATGGGATGAAAAACATCATTTTTATATTTCGGAAGCTGAACTGCAGATGCATGAAGCTCGTGCACCATTATGGGCAAAAGCTGAGGTACTTCTTGGTAGTCCGGGACAAGAAAAAGCTCGAAAGTTATATTATGTTTTCTTGCATTCTCATTTAACATGTTCTTTGTTCTTGTCAATTGCTTTCCAGATATACTTTCATTCAATGATAATGGAACATTCACAGTTGGATGAAGAAGTTAAGTGTGGGGAAATTGAGATTGAAAGGATTCCAACTCGCATGATTGAAGCTAGATCCAAAGATTTGGTTCCAGTTATCAACAACCTTCATAAATCAAGCGTCCAACATTTAAGGTCCACTAAAAATCTTGATATTTGATAGCTTTCTTTATTCGACGGGTAAAAGTTTTCCTATAATTCAAGGGAATGATATCTTTATGAGTACCTAAAGAATATTAAGAATCCTCAAGGTTGAGAACTGAATTTGATCCTTCTAAGAATCCGGTGACTGTCGTTGTGTGTACGCTTCTGGGTAGAAAACTTTTTTTTGTTGTAAGAAATCTGAAGAATACGTGGAAAATTGCTTGGTGTGCTAAGCTTTCATGTTTGCTCTTGAACGTTAACAATTGAAGAATGTTAAATTACCAATTTGAACATTAATTTCTTACCCAAGCTAGAACAGAAACAAACAGTGTCTGAATTGATAGGGAGATCAGCTGCACGTTTTCTTCTGCGCTTAGAAAATGCAGATCTCATGATAAAATGGGAGTGAGTTGCTTGATCTTGAGGATAAGCTAGTATATTGAGAAAAAATGCTTTTCTCTATGGTGGTACTTTGTCCTTTTATTCCAAAGTAGTGCTATATCTGGCTAGATTCAAGCTTGTTGCATACATTAAGCAATGTGGTTTCTCAGTGGTCTTGCGAATTCCCTTTATCTGGATCATGACTCAGTAACTTTTCTACCAACGATTTGATCCCCTTAGCTGGTATTGTTAATGACTGATCATTTTTATTAGTATGTTTGTTATATACGCTTCTAATTATTTGTATATGGATTCATATTTTTGTGGAAAGGTGAGATAGATATAGGAATAATTGTGAAATGTTATCTCTCATGTGCAGAGTTCCTGCTATGGATTCCAATATTAACGGGCATGTGTCATATCAGAAGTCTGGAGTGTCTGAAAACAGTAGGTTTTCACATAGGAGCAGCTTTGGATCTCTGGACTTAAAGACTGGCAGCAGGCGTGGAGGAGCTGGAATTCAGAATGGATATGAAGAAACTGGGTCTAATGGACCTCACGCATCGATAGAAACCGTGGGCTCTGTAAATAACAATAGCAGCCCTGAGGAAAATACACAGCTTGAGTTTGTAAATAATAGAGAGGCATTAAGAGCAGAGGGTCACCTCAAGTTTGTAAACAACAATAATGAAGGCTTGAAAATGGAGAATCATTTTGAGCATGAAGGTGATGAGTTTGATTAAAAGGTAATTCCACTTTTTCCACATTTAATCTTCTTAATGCGTAATATTTTGGAAGACTCTCATGGTTGGTTTTCCGACTTTTCATGAGCAGCTATGGGAGTTTTGTTTTATCTCTGGATTCACTGATACACAATCGTGTCAGGTGCTGAACACTGCATTTTTTTGATTCAGGTGTGCGCTTATTCTTTAATTTGGCCTGATGGATTCATTAACCATATGGTGAGGGTCAGGGGAAGGTTGCAGTCTTCTGTGGACTGTGAAGCAGAACTGTGGATATTATGTTGTTGGGTTTGATGACTTCTGTATATAAAAGAAAGACAGGTTGATAACAAATATATCACGTTGTAATATGTAAATAATAGCAGTAACTTTGAAACTCTTCTTCAGTGCTCATATTTCATATTTATTATGCCATGGTTCATTGAGTTCATAGAATTGTAATGCTATGGTTGATCTGAAGAGTAATCGCGTTTTGGAGTCCATAATCAATGTAGCTTGATCCCTTTCTTTCTACCTAGAAAGAGAAAAAATTACTGTTGACAGCTAAACGAGCATGTAAGCTAGGTTAATCATCATTTTAGAGATTGGAAGACAAATGAAATGGCTAAACCATATGATCATGAGATGCCATCATCTCCAGCTTTTTTGTGTTTACTCATTGATCATGGGAAGCTTCCTTTGTATATATTCACAATACCAGAATCTATAAAATAAATTACTGTGGAGTTATGTGGTTTTAGTTGGTAACGAAGTTGGTGCATTTATAAAAATCGGATTTTAAAATGGCTAAAATGGAATTAACAATTCTTTGATTGTGTCGGTCCAACTTTACATTTGTTTAACATTTCGTATGGGACTGAAATTATTATTATTTTCCTTTCATAACAATTCATGGATTAAGTATAAGACATCTAAGTAGAGAGATTTGTCTCCTTCTCTTTTTTGACCCTTTTTTGTCCTTCAATTTAAAAAAAAAAGAAGAAGAAAGGACAAGTTCTCTCTCAGCTATACGCCAGACCACTACATGATCAACTCCAGCCAGTGAATTTGGTCTGTTTTTTGGATTTGTTATATAATTTCATCGACATTTTTAAGGCGAGTTGTACAGAAATAACAAATTTTCTAAAGAATTTATTGTAAAACTTGGATTAGATAGAATAGGTATCCTTTAAATGAAAAAGCATTTAACAAAAAGATGCTGCTTTGTTTTATCAGACAAAAAAGAAACTAGAAATGGGTCTGATTATTAATGAATTCGTGAAGGTCAAAAAATGACGCAGGCCCATCATTTTCTCCATTGATCTGTTGTAGAAGGAGGAGTTTCCTGCATTCCTACTCCAAGTAGACCAGTCACAGTTATACAGAAGCGATTAATACCAATATCAGAAAGAGGGTCACTTTCTATTTAGAAGTCCTGTAATGTCAAGGTCCAAACTCCTATGCCACAAAGACTTCATGTGGAGGCAAAGCTAAGTAACACCAAACAAAACTATGAGACTTGCTTCCTCCTTTTTTATTTTCTTCAGGATCTTCTCTTCCAACTCCCCTCCTTCAGTACCAAGCCAAACTCAAAACCACAAAAATCAAAACACAGCCTCTTCTAAGTCACATGTCTCTTTCTCCTTAACAACCCCTCCTTTCCCTATGCTATATTAAAACACCATGTAAAGTTTGAATTTATACAAGTCTAGCCTAAGTACTAAGCAACTTTAGGTAACAGACCTCTATCTTTAAACTCCTATCAAAGCCTGCTACATGGGTTCTTACCATCATCATTGCTTCTTCTCTGAGTGAGGAACTGTTGTTCTACGAAATAGCCCAACGCTGTAGACGAGAGAACTGTTGGGGTGCTGCTGCTTTCTTCTATCGAGGTGGCCGAGTGAAAATGCAGCTTCATATATCTCCAAGTTTGAGGCACGTCACAGTGCTTCCAGGGAAAGGTGTTAGAGAATTCATCAAGGTCAAAGTTGGTGGGAGACGAGTTTCATATCGAATACTCTTCTACTCACTCCTCTTCTTCACATTCCTTCTGCGTTTCGTATTCGTTTTATCTACTGTTAACACGCTTGATGGAGATAGCAAGTGCTCCACCATAGGTAACGAGCACATTCCATTCCTTACTAATTACTTCCATTCCATAATTCTCTTCCATTCAAATGCATGATTACGTACTATTTTTTCTTAGTTCGGTTGGTATGTCTATGAAACTGCGCTTGGTTTCGAGTCCTCACATGAAACAAGAAAAAGAACAGAAGGGTATCGTATGTGACACTGCAATCCGAATGATTACTACATAGGTGTTTAATGATGTTCGAATGCAAAGGCAGCTGGTAATATTTGTTCTTGTTCTTGGTGATTAGCAGCAATATTGGTGGCATAGCTTGAAGAAAATGCGCTCACAAAATCAAGATCATAAGAAACCAAAAAGAGAAAAAAAAAAAAAACTACTCCTTCCATAGTAAATCTTAAATATCACCTGTCACGAATTATTTAAAGCGATTGATATTGAGATTTTGAGGAGAAAACCCAAGCTTCACCACTTGAGTGAGTCAAAAACATTGTTGCAGGCCGTTAAATGGGTCTGAATCTATCGTATATCATGATGTCGTTTCTGCCTCGAAAATCCCGTACCGCGCCGGTCGTGAACCTGATGTGTGATGTTTGGGACTATTAGGTAAAGGAAATAGGGTAGATATCATGTAAATAACACATTTCTTTTTCAGAAAGATGGTAGAGATTCCAATAGAAATCCTAGAAAATATTGATTAGAATCTGATTAGCCGTACTAATCCCATCACATTGATATGTTTCTTTCGTTTCATGCATATATATGGATATGGTTTCCAGAAATGTCTGGATTTTTTTGGTATGAGGAGATGATTAGGTTGCTTAATTCTGTCTCAAGTTAGGTTGCTTGATGACTGCAAAGATTAAAATTGGAGGTTGGACTGACATATCCCACCAGCTAATCAAACATAACAACAGGGCTTAATAAACCGACATGAAATGTGTTCAAGAAGTTAAATAATCAGAGATACGATACTTTAAAAGACTTTTGGTTCAACTGTACTTGTTCACTAGAATGGGTGTAATTTCCAACAAACAGTGATTAGAAAAGTAAGAACATAAATTATGGCTGATTATTATAGCTTTAGTTACCGGCTGGTCCAACTGTTTATTCCAATTGGCAGGTTGTCTGGGGAAAAGATTAGGACCAAGATTACTTGGGAGAAGGCTTGATTCAGCTGTAAATGTCGTAACCCTCTACTTGGTTTGCTTTGCATACTGAAATCCCGTGGTATCAGTTTATTGACTAATTGGTACATTTTGCTTCGACTCTCTACAGGTCCCTGATGTAATATACCAAGTACTGGACGAACCAATTGGCAAAGATGAGTTAAAAGGAAGAGATGATATCCCTCAAACTTTAGAGGACTTCATGACTGAAGTAAAGGACAAACAGTTAGATGCACAAACTTTTGCTATCAAGCTCAGGCAGATGGTATCTGCATCTTCTCTCATTGTTTTTTTCTCTGTTCTTCTAAATTCAATCCATGTTTTAAACTATTTCAATAATCTTGCTTTAGTGATTTACAATACTAGGTTGGTTCGATTATCTTTTTTGTTTTCCTTGATTTTCAGGTATCTCTACTTGAACAAAGGACTAGAACAGCCAAAATACAAGAATACCTCTACAGGCATGTAGCATCAAGTAGCATACCAAAGCAACTTCATTGCCTTGCTCTAAGGCTAGCCAACGAGCACTCCAACAATGCAGCTGCTCGCCTCCAGCTTCCCTCGCCAGAGCTAGTCCCTGCACTCGTCGACAACTCCTACTTCCACTCTGTCCTTGCCTCAGACAATATTCTGGCTGCTGCTGTTGTCGCTGCTTCACTTGTCCAAAATGCTTTACGCCCTGACAGATTTGTACTACACATAATAACAGACAAGAAAACTTATTCACCTATGCAGGCATGGTTCTCATTGCACCCTTTATCGCCTGCAATTATTGAAGTCAAGGCGTTGCATCATTTCGATTGGTTTACCAAGGGTAAAGTTCCAGTTTTGGAAGCTATGGAGAAGGATCAAATAGTTCGGTCACAGTTCAGAGGAGGATCATCTGCAATTATTGCAAATAATACAGAAAAGCCTGTTGTAATTGCAGCAAAACTCCAAGCTCTTAGTCCCAAGTATAATTCCATGATGAATCACATCAGAATCCATTTGCCAGAGGTAATACTGCTTCATTTATATTTCCTAACACAAGTTTTACGAGTCGGTATCTGAATTAACTTCCAATATTTGCAGCTGTTTCCAAGTCTAAGCAAAGTAGTGTTCTTGGACGATGACATAGTTGTGCAGACTGATCTTTCTCCTCTTTGGGATATTGACTTGAATGGAAAGGTTAATGGAGCAGTAGAAACCTGCAGAGGAAAAGATAGGTTCGTAATGTCCAAGCGGTTCAAGAGCTACTTAAACTTCTCTCATCCCTTGATCGCAAAGAATTTTGATCCCAGTGAATGTGCTTGGGCTTATGGCATGAATATTTTTGATTTGGAAGCTTGGAGGAAGACTAACATCAGCCGTACATACCATTACTGGCTCGAACAGGTAGGTGACTACAGGGGAGATTCTTTGATCAAACTTTTCGTTCTCTAGTTCAGATCTTGAAATATGGAAGATTCTCTCAAATATGGTTTTACATCATAGCTTAAAATTTAACATGATACATAGATAACATAAAGCCAGTTGAGGATACTTGGTTTTCGACTTACCTTCTTTCCCCTAATCAGCTAATAAATATGTAAGATTCTCAGAGTTTTAACTCGAAATGGAACTCTGTAAAGTGACCAATAAAACTAAAATTCATTGAGATTATTATGAATTATTCACGTAGTTTTGATCTTAGGAAGTGATTCTTTTCAATGATTTATAGGCCTATATCCAGTATTCTCATGATTCCAAGTTTGTTCGCATTTTGTTCATGCAGAACTTGAAGTCAGACTTGAGCTTATGGCAATTAGGAACATTGCCACCAGGTCTAATAGCATTCCATGGTCATGTCCATCGTATCGATCCATTCTGGCACATGCTGGGACTAGGCTACCAGGAAAATACAAGTATTGCCGCTGTTGAGTCGGCCGGGGTAATCCATTTCAACGGCCGAGCAAAGCCTTGGCTAGATATCGCATTCCCTCAACTCCGGCCATTGTGGGCTAAGTACATCAACTTCTCCGATAAGTTCATCAAAGGGTGTAATATAAGAGCTTTTTAGTATTTAATTTTTGGCAGAGATAAATGTCAGAATGTTTCTGATAGAATTATCTATTCGTATATGAGGAGGGGGGAAAGAATACGAAGAGGAGAGAGTACTTCCTAGGCCTGCAATACATAAACATCCTCAGGAATCTTTTCCTCTTCACTGTTTTTCACTTTTTTCGTATAGCTCATACGTATTATACAGGCATTATGTGATTGCCACTAGCTTCTCCCTCAGTTCCTAGAGAAACATCTTGAATGTTAGAATTTCTTAGCTTTTCCTGTAACAAGAGCAAGCAACAAACAAGTTAGAGAAGAATCAAGCATTAGCATAAATATGCAGCAAGCAGAAAGAAGAAAATTGTGAACTTAAATGAGCATAGAAATTGCAGAGAAGAATTCTATTCACAAGTCACAACCTGTTCTTTGATTGCTAAAAACCAGACGGATACATCCATTTCTATAATAGTAGAGTATGCCAATGTTTAACCACCACCACCATTATCAGGATTGCAAAACCAGAAAGTCTAAATCGAAACTTGCATGTAGCTTCAATCAAGTTACAAAATTTTCAATTCAGCTAACTTAACATGAAATCACTTAAGCTTGAGGTTTCTTGGGGAAGACAACAGGTATAACGTTCACACTTCGAATTTAGAGTCTTTATGCTCTTCCTTCCACCAAAATGCACACATTAAAACAGCGAAAAGATTTTAAATAACAAGGCATCCTCTAAGTCTGTAGAGTCATTCATCCTCTAAGTCTGTAGAGTCATTCATGGATATGTCAGTTCTTTTCTCGTGTTACATAAGACTCCAAATCCTTGGTAATAAGAGAGTCGATATTACCAGTTGAAGGTGGAGGATTGAACCTTGACACAACTTTTAGTTGTCCTCTCTCTTCCTCTGCAACAAGAACACTCCACCTCTCAGCAATTTCATGCCTTGCACATTTAGGCAGCACTATCTTCGGTTTTCTTGAAACTTTTCGAACCTCCAACTCCATGAAAGAATAAAAATGACTTCAAAATACAAGAAGAAACCT
>JANIJH010506490.1:0-16806 GCA_024520975.1 Erythroxylum areolatum
CGTGGGTAACAGTTTATAACAAAAAAATAAGCAAAACCTTTGAAAACATTCACTTGTCATAGAAAATTCTCATTGAGCTCATAAAACACATGTTTCTCAAATTCTCATCGTATAGTCAAATTCACAAACTATAAAACATGAATGCATCAAACTTGTTCACATATCATAAGAATATAAGCACATTAGAATGGTTTGGGTGGATCCAAAACAGAACGCACTTCATATTTCCCCTAAGGGTCCTATGTAGTCATGAATAGAACGTACTAACGCAATCCCACATAATAGTTTTGTGTAGCCATGAACTTATAGGAGTCCATAAAGGAGCTTCATACCACTAGCAGGTAGGCAGGAGAAGCCTTTTGTCAAAGTACACTTGACTTAACTTAGGGGACCACCACAAACTCACATAACATGTAATTCATTTTGTAAACTTGTTGCCCAATATGGCACATTTTTGAAACTTGATTTCATAAACTTTATATCCTTTCAAAATCCTTTCCATTTCTCATTTCATAAATAAATCACACAATTCATATACCAAACATGTAGCATTTTCTCAAAACATTTAAAAGGGAAAAATGCACATTCATGATGTAATTGAAATCATTAACCTCTTTAATTCAAAGAAAACATTTATGGCTTATTTACTCTGTTATAATCATGTGCCCACTTTGAAATCCTTGCTTAAAGACTTACTCAAAATGCCTCTTCTCTTGCTTTTCTTGCCTTTCATGATTTCCTTCATCAATGGCAAAACCCCATTCAATAGGAATTCAATTGAAAATCCTACAACAAAAAATCACTAAAATTAATTCTAGAATACTTAAACCCATGCATTTTCTAAACTCCATGAACTAAAATCCTTTCAAAATTCCAAAATATTCAAAATGATCTTACCTTGATTCTTCACCAAATAAAGAGATCTTTGGCTCAAATGGAAGCTCTTCTCTTCCTTTACCTTTTTCCTTTCTTGAAAAACCTCAAAATCTCTCTTGAAGGCTAAGAAAATTGAAACCCTAACTTGTTTTCTCTTCTTTCTCTCCTTCTCTTCTTCTCTTCGTATTCCTCTCTCTTCTTCATGACGCTCTCTCTTTTCCTCTTAAATTTTTGTTCTTCTCCCTTATTAAAAGAACAAGACAACATTTCTTCTTCCATTTCTATTCTTAATGAGTCCAAAAAGTCCATTTTACCCTTCCTTATAGGCTTATGTTCTTTTAACCTTAAGTGTCTTAAAAAAAACACCCTTGAACATTCCTATAACCTTAACACTTTAATTCAATTAACCTATATCATATAATCTTTCTAAAATTAACATAATAATTAACTCCAAAAATTCCATAAAGACGTTATAATAAATTTAGATCATACTTATTCATCAAGAAAAAAAATTTAAGGGCTAACAATAATTGTTAGAGCAAGTGTAAGTTTTGAATGAGTTGATGTAAGGGAGAGTTATTCCTATCTAGAGAGCCTAATATGCATATCAACATATAAAAAATTTGTTGAAATGCTCTCCTAAGGACAATATTACTCACAACCTAGCTTCTGGCATGTCACGAAAGATAATAAAAAATTGACTATGCAACCCCTTTTATTTCAACCATTATGGATGAATTACTAATTTTAAAATTCAAACTCTCAACCTTGAAAGTTATAATGATGTAATAAATCCTACTAATCACAGTGCACGAGGAGAAAATCATGGACATGTAGGGGGTATTAAAAAAAGTAAGATGTAAAGCCTTTTCGTCAACACTAATAGGTGTTGCAAGGTATAGATACTAAACCCTACCACGTAAGTCTATTTCAAGATTATTGTAAATCATAATATGTTTCAAGTTACACATTATGAGCAACAAACATAGGCCTAAAGACTCTATATATAATAGAAATGATAAAGAAAAAAATTATCCTAATACTAGTCCCTATACTTCAAGGTGTTACGACCTCTTGAAGATTAAGATATAAAATCATAATTACTTATTCAATAGTTTAGTACATAATGTTTTGGAAAACCATAAGAAAAAGCACACATTGATAAAAGACATAACTGCACAAATACAAGTGATGATAACTAATTTTTTAACCAAGGAAAATGCCAATGCCAATGAGATGAGATTAGAAAATAAGAAAATCAGGAAGGACATTAGTTGGTCAAGGAAGAGAGAATAGTATGCAGGACCATATTTTCCTATGAAACCAATGCATTTAGACTCCTCTAAGTTACAATAGCAAGCAGTTTCAAAAGTTCAACTTAATGAATTAAGCGGGAACTTTTTTTTGTTTTTCCTGTAAGGCTTATTGTAATTATTGCTAGATCTTACAACTATTATCTGTTTAATCTATTGCTCCTCTATAAAATATTCTTATCATTTGAATTGTTGTTGTTTATAGCTACTATACAGGAGATATGGTTACAACTACTTAGTGCCTGTACAGAGGGTTTAGGTTCATGCTAAACCTTAAAACCTGCTGACGAAAAAACATAACTTGATCAATGAGGAGGCACGTGCTGAAGAATTCATGATCTCACAAATATTAAAAGGTATAAAACTTTGCATAATTTTGCAAGTGCCTAAAAGCATCTCATTTCTACTTTATTATGTCACATCTATACAAAGATTGAAAATTCATGAACAAGGGCCACTATTGACTCATGCATATGACTTCATTGTTCTATATTACTATTCAAAATTACATAAGAATCACATCATATTTAAAGTTTCTAACCATGAAAATGTTCAAAACATAATACCTAAGAGCCAAGCATTAGGCAATCCACTAAATTGGTCATATAAATAGTAAAAAAAGAATCATCTAAGATATGTAGGGATCTTAATGCGAATAAAAAGGTATGCTCATAATGTAAATGATAACCATCAACAAAACCCCACCGTCACGTACAACATTTTGACACTCATCGCTTGATTTTTATCGAGACCGAGATCTAACACAATGATCTCAGTCCCGCTGAACACAAACATGAAACCCGACAATAGGCCTTCGATGATGTAATATCCATTGATGTAGCCAGGAAGGAACACGATGAGGCAGATAGAGCTAGTGGCTGGATCTTATGTGCAGCCGATTTAGAGCTAGTGGCTAGATCTTATGTGCAGCCCATTCTGGGAGGCTCAGCAATTACATTGTAGATGAAGCCGGAGATGAACATTGAAGTAGGTGAGGAGAATTAGAGTGTAAAAGGTCATGGGAGAGGGGAGGGTGTATTAGTTTATGCCTTATAGCCAATCAGTTTAGTTGTAAGTTAGTGACAATTATTTAAATGCATGATTTATCTTGTACATTGACAATGAAATTATAATGAGATTATAATTATGAGATTTATATTACATTTATGTTCCTTGTAATTGTTCTATTAAGATAGGACATTAATAGAATGCAAAAAGACTAACACTCATTATATTTTTCCTTATAAAGGAAGTAGTTGATCTCATAGGTTAATGCATGAAGATACTAAAATAAACGTGTGGATGCTTGTTAGAGACAAGTTCACTGAACAGATCCGATATGAGAAATCCATTTCAAATTATATCTATGGAATTCTCATTATGAATTATATAAGTAATCCTTTGACCTAAGGTGTCCAAGGTTATTTTATATAGGAATCACTATGTTTTGATACTACTTATGACCTATTTAATCATGGATCATTCAATTAGTAGTCATTGAATATAGCATGAACTATATAGAGGTACTTGTGTGATTAAGGTAGGATTTATCATCCTAAAGTAATTAGGGAGAATATTCAGTTGTTCTAAATTAGTATTGATTATAGAAATCTTTGGCCAAGGTAGAATGACATTTTGTAAATAGTTTATAAATTTCAATAATTGAATTGATAGCTAATGGAAAAGAACTAATATGATCAGACTAAAAATAGAGTGGGCATTGATTTCATGCTCTATGTCTAATTAAAACATTGTATAATGAAAGGCTTGAATTATACAGAAAAATCATGCATGAAAATGTTAGTTAAAATCACTTAGACATTTCTAAATATTTTATTAGTTACGATGCATTGCTAGATACCAACTTTGATCTATGATTATATATTGTTTAATTGGAGAATTAAAGATAAATTAAAAAAAAGTTTTAATTTATCTAATTCTAGTTATGAATTAGAATTATAACTTATATTCATTGCCAACATATTTGGGAACCTAATGGGTCTCATATAAAGAATGAGTTGAAGAGAGAAAAGATATTTTAATCAAGTTAGACTTGATTGTAAAGTTTGAGAAACTATATGATTAAATATGAGATATTTAATAAATAAGGATCAATATGAGATATTGGATGTTATTTGTGCAAAATTGATGTTTAATTAGAATTATTAGTATTTCTAATTGAAGTTTAATTAAAATTAGAATTTAATTTCAATTAAATTACTAGAACATCCAAAACCTATTATAAATAGACTTAAAAACTCAAATGGAGCCAGCACTTCTTGCTTAATCCTCTCTGTAAGAGTTATAAATTTTTCTTAACCTATTCTATAGATATTGTTAAAGATCGAACATTTGTGCTACTACGGTGGTTAAGATAGATCGATTTTGGAAGCGGTTAGAGGGATATAACAAGAATATGATCAAGTTTTAGAATGAAGTATGAATTAAGATTCATGCTTTGTTTTTGATTTATGTGTTAATCATTTTATAGGATTAAAATATTCTTTTTTTGAAAAATAAAAAATTTCAAAAAAATTTGTAATTATTCCACTGCGGTTTCCTAACAGGGTGAGGGATAGGAGTTCTAGGTAGAGGCACGGTGGTGGGAGGCCAGAGAATGAAATGATTATCAAGGAGTAGAAGAAGAGGTCAATAAAGATGGAGGTCGCTAGGGAGTCCAATTGGGTGGCATGCATCATTGTTTGGGCATCTGATTTGGGTGCCATTTTCTTGTCGATTGAGGAAGAATGCAATATCCAAACAATGCTTATTGACAAGTGGGATTTTGGGGGTCAAGAAACTAACTAGCTATTTGGTTACAAGAAATTTCTTGTCAATTTGCTGGTATTAGAATATCACTACCATAAATTGATATTGTTGTAAGGCCTGGCTTAGGATATTTTTCTTTCTACAAACATAAAGTAGTATATATTATCTTAAGAGGGAATATTATTATTATATTTATTTAACCGCTAAATATATACACATAAATAATATAATAATAAGTATTACTAATAATTTAAAACCTAGAAAATATTTTTCCAAATTTGTTTATATGACATTCGACATTACTCCATCCTGCAATATCAAATGGCTCGTAAGTTACATCTATAAAAAAAATGACCATTCTAATGAATTAACACCTTCAAATTGATATTATTGGTATAAAAGTCTAAATGCTTTAGGTTGGAGATTAAGGTTTCTTTTATCCATAAATAGTGGCAACTTCAAAGTAGGAATGTTGTTGTTATGAAACTTTTTAAGCTTGGGAACATAATGATAAGATGTTGACTTTGAAGTTGGTGCTAGTTCAAGTTGATAAGCAATTAGTGCAATATAAGATAAGACATTCAAAGGGCCATAGAATTTTTAATTGTGACGTCATCTCTTAGGCATAAAGTTATAACTTCAAAATAATTAAGTCACCAAGTTCAAATAAGAACTCATGATGATTGTTGTCAAAATGAGTTGGTACTGACCTTAGGTATTTTAACAAGTTGACCTCTCAGATTTCTCATTTTTAGTTTTTCTCTCTCCCTCTTAATTCTAACTATTTTCATCACCATGATGCCATACCCCTCTCCACCGCGCCTTCCCACCTTCTGATTTGCCTCCCTCTTTAGTGTCCACCACGCCTCCTCGCTTACTGTCTATCTCTCCCTCCTTCTCCTTCGCTTATTGTTGTACACCTCTCCCTCCTTCTCTTTCACCTAGTTCTGTCTACCTTTGTCTGTCCACCATCACTGCTTTTTCTTTTGCTCAGCCTAAAAGTGAAACTAGATTTTCAGATTGGGTTTTCACCTGACCTGACCCAAAAGCCCGACTTGACCCACTGAAACAAATTGACATTCTGATTTTTTAGATGTGTTTTCAATTGATTTTTTCTGCTACTGAATTGAATTTATGATTGTGAATGGTTGGAACTTTGAATTGAATTGTGAATTGCATTTGTGATTTGTGAATGGTTGGATTGGAATTGAACGAAAAACACAATTAAAAATGAAGTGTTTTGTTTATCTGGTTCGGTTTTATGTATATTTCATAGAAACTATACAGTTTATGTGGGACTTATCTTAAGTTTTCTAATGAAGGTATGCATGACTTGAAACCGAGAATCTAAACATTTTAGTATTTAATGTAAATAAATAATTAATATAATATTTTGTTACATAATTGTTATTCTTAAAATTAATATTGGGTATTAATTTATCGTATAATATGTTTTGATATTGATATCTAATGTTGAATTGTATTAATAAAATAATTTCAAATAATCTTAAGTTCTATTCATAATAACTAAATAAAATAATTTATCCCAATTAGTTAATGAAGTAGATAATTTGTATAAACTCCAATGCATAAAAGCATTTAAAGTACAATTGATTTCTTATTTCAATCTCCTAATTACAAAGATAACATTAGGGATTACCATTTACAACGATTTTGGTTTTATCATTTATACTTAACATGTTCTTCACTACTACCTAGGCAATGAAAGCTATTCATGGAATATATTTCTTAAACTAAATAAATTTTTACCATATTACCCTGGGTTATATTGTAGAAAGAATCTTAAAGCTATTTTTATATATTTTCCTAAAACATTTTTAGCCTATATAATCTTTTCATTCAACTTCTAATTTATTCTCTAGTTAGGAATGGCCTACTTGATTCTGTTAAAACCTCCAAATCTAATGATATGATATGGTAGCTCATTTACATATTTATGTAGAAAAGTCAATTACTCAATTTTCTCTAGATATATAAAGGAGAAATTCAAAGCATCTTAGTGTAGTATAATTTTACACATGAATCCAAAAAGAGTCCTTTCTAATTGAGCATTTAACTTTTTTTTTTACTTTCCTTTATAACTTTACATGTTAGTAATTTTTATCTTTATCTCTTTAACCTCTTTTATTTGTTTATTAGGTTTAATTACTTATGTTACTTTAAGTTATTCGTATTAAAGTAGATATTGTTTTAACTCTCACTGTTAATATTAATAATGTTACAATGCTACTTATATAAGTAATAGAAAATATTTACAAACCAAGATAAAAGAAAATTTTATTTCTCTTTATATAGGACTCTAAAAGTTTTTTATATCCAACTTTTTCATGTTTTGATGGTCAATATGTTGAATACTTGAATGGTTAGTTTTTGACTTATTGGTGAATTATGTTGGATAAAATTGATTATGTATGATGTAATCATACAAAATGAGTTATATTATACAAGATGAACATGCGTATTATGTAATTATATATGTTGAATACTTGAATTATTGGTTTTTAACTTATTGGTGAATTGTGTTAGAGAAAATTGATTGTGTATGATGTAATTATACAAAATGAGTTATATTTTATAAAACGGACATACGTATTGTATAATTGTGTTAGTTTGGACTAAGTTAAACAATAAATATTTTGTGATAGTAATTGATAATGAAATTATGTGTTATTTATTTTGATATATGTCTTCATTTATTTTTATAGACAAATTGAAGGAAGTTCAAGTACTCCTAAACATTTAACTGCATCAAGAAGATAATGATCCAACTTGGTCTCATGCTACATTGGTCTCTAGTATGAAGAATCATGCTATTTGCTTATTTTGTAATAAGCATTTGAAAGGTAGAGAAATCACCTAATTAAAAAAGCATTTATCTAGTGATAAAGGAAATGTGTTACTAAGTACAAAAGTAAGCCATGATGTGAAGTGCCAATTGAAAAATTTGCTTGAAGAATATCAACATGAGAAAGATAGAAGAAAGAAATTAAATTATGAAATTAATAATGGAAGTTTGTTTGATGGTATTCATGATGATAGTGGAAATGTTGAAGATGGTAGTCGTAGTGGTAATATTCCTACCTAGTAAGAAGTGAATATGGCATCTGGATCTGATGTTAGGAAAAGAAGAAGGTAGATGACAAATTTTTTTGCACCATTAACAACTCCTAGAGCCCAGCCTTCAATTTGTAATGCCATGCAATCAAGAGATGTAACCTACAATGTAGATATGACAATGACTAGGTGGTGGTATGATGGAAGTGTAGCATTCAATGCTTCCCAATCTTACTATTATTAGTCTATGTTAGATGCTATAGCCTCTTATGGTCTAGGATACAAAGCTCCTTTTATTGATGACTACAAAAACTTTTGAGATGCTTAGTTTCTAGAATTAAAAATTATTTGGAAGAAAGAAGAATGGATTAGGCTACTTATATGTGTTCAATCATGTGTGATTAACAGGCCCCTATCTTGAAATGACTAAGTAGCCTGCCCAGCACCCCATGGTGGCCCTATAGTTGATATCTGATCTAGCTAGAAAGTTCCCATGGAGCTAAGCCTATTTCTGTTTTCACAAAAAAACCTTAACCTAACATTAAAAAGATATAAGCAAAGAACTTTTTTTTTCGTGATCATTTTTAATAAAAATTTTGACAGCACAATTGTTATGTTTTAACTACCAAAAATTTTCAAAAGCCCTGTAAAAGTTCAAAACACTTTTATAATCATATCAAAATTCCCACTACAAATTTTGGACTTTAAGTCCATTCACAAGCAATCTCAAAAATCACTTTAACAATCTTAAAAATAAACTCAAACATATTCATGCATTTAACTTTAAAACATTCGTATATAGGTGTTCTTTACACAAAATATAGTCCAAAACATATTCATAAAGATGCAAATGTTCCAAAAAATATTTAGAAGATAAAAATGCCTATATATCAACATGTGATAGAGTTGACTAGTCATGAGGTGGAGTGCCTACTATAGAAGCCCCTGAGCATGCACCTGTGAGGTTTCTTTTAAAAACAGAAAAGAGAGTGTGAGCTAAACGAGCTCAGTGAGTGCTAAAATTTCTATTCAATCATATTTATCTATTTAAACATCCCTAAAACAAATTCATCTCAATTTGCATAATTTAATATTTAATTAAAACATATATGCTTCTCAAAATCAAGTTTCTCAAATTGCTTTTCAAATAAATAGTGGTGACATTAAAAATGTCATGAAATTCTTACATGACGTAACCTATCACTAACTTTTTTGCCCTATGGTACCCTTAGGCATAAAGTCATGGATTGCTTACCTGTGATTGGTTAATCACTAGTGACAGAGCTAGTTCTATATTGCTTATCCGCACTAAGATAACTATTATACATCAGTAGTTATGGAGCTGATTTTGCATCACTTACCCACAACTAGTCAACCACAAGTTACGAAGCTGTACCTGTACTAGGTAAACCATTATATACCACTATATTAATATGTATAAAACCTATCAGTATACCATAGGCTAAAATTCATTTTCTTTTTATCAACCAATAACACCATCTCAATATAAACTAAAATTATATAAGATTTAACTTTTAAACTTCAATTCATATATTGCTAAAAACATAAATTTGTACTAGCAATATTCATTTATAATGCATCATTCACATAAAACTCATAATTCATATTCACTTCACGTTAGAATAGAAATCATTTTCAAAAAATTTGAACTGCACTTGTCGTTAAGCAACTTTATCGCCAAGCACACTCAAGCGTTCAGTGCCTTTCCTTTACCTACACAAGCACATTTTGCTTAGGCATTTATTTCCAAATTTGGAAATAAGACATTAACACTATAAATTCAGTTTAACTGCGTTCGAGATTAACATTTAATCGTCTAACACGTACGCTAATCGTATTTTTGTTTACTACCAAAAGCTAACCTATTCTCCTCCATTTCCAATTCTAACTTCAAAACTCACTTAAAATCATATTTTTACCCATTCTAACTTATCAATTTCTTCAAAACACTATCTCACTCAATTTAATCCACCATATCATGATGATGTATGATGAGTCACGGAGATGGCCTATGTCCATAAGCTATACCTCCATTTGTTCCTTACTTTTCACATAGAAAATGTTCAAATTAGGCTTTGAGGTCTTCTAAACATTTCTTCCCCTAGGTACTAGTTTCCATATCATCAAAAAACATGTCATTTCAACTTCTAAATCATGAAAAATGTACCAAATATCACAATCTGTTTCAATACATGGGCAGTATCAGATTACCGTTGTCAATCTCAAACTTTGATATAATTAATCTAGAATTAAGGTCTAAGTCTCTTCTATAGAGTTTTATTACTATGTATTAGGTTTCAGATCCAATTGGAATCACCCAATTTGGAGGTCTGTAGCTCGAGTTATGGTCGAAATAATAAGGCTGGTTCAAGTGATCCGAGAATCAAAGACAAAAGTTCACTAAACGTAACTCTTTCTCTTGCCTTATTCAACCCTTAAATGCTTCCAAACTTACTATCTACTTTATAGAAAGTCAAAAATCATCATTTATCTTACATAAATCAATCCCACTAAAAAGCACCAAAACTAGAAAGTTAGGTTAGGAAGCTTACCACTTTCTTTCAATCTTTTGGACAATTGAATAACACTTAGTCTTGACCAAGCTCTCTTCATTTCATGCTTCAAAACCCATTAAAAATCAGTTGCACATTCCTTCTTCTCTCCTTGGCTGAAATTTCACTCTTTCTTCTGTTTTTTTTCCTTCTTTTGTTTCACTCTCACATATATGTTGATAGAATGAAGCAAAATATCTTAAGTTTTGCTTTTTATACTCCTTTACTGGATTACACATGTTACCTTCCTATTTATCATCACTAATGATTCATCATGTAGTATCCCGTTTTTCATATTAAGGGTTAGAACCCTAGATGACAACACATGAGAGATATTATTAAGAAATTAGGAAATGCATTTATGTTTATGCATAATATTAGCTTATACATACGTGAATTTAATTTTTCTGTATATATTAGAATGACTGTTCATGCACTCATTTAACTTATTCCAGGTTATAAATGATTTTTAAATGATTTATGATGTGAATAGTGAATATTTTGTTTTAAAAATTGATTTCGTGAATTGTATTATTGACTTAGAATTTTTGGTAAAAATTTGAAAAAATTATGAAATTATGGATATTTTGGACTAGGAAAAATGTCAATTGGCAAGACAATTGATAAATGATAGTAGAAATAAATGTCAAATGGCAGTAGAAATTATTGATAAGTGACATTAAGATTTAATGACAAGTGTCATAAAAAATTGGGAGACAATTAGATTAGAAATTGAGAGACAAATGGACTGATTATTAAGAGTCATGTGTTAGCTTAAGTAAAAGTACAAGTAGCATAATTTTTTATGTGGTAAGTGTCATGACACTTACCAAGCATTAAACCCACAACATATACATTGAAAGACCATAGTTTATGATCTATTTATGGATTTTATTGAGTTAAAATTTAAGGTGAGAATGAAGGGGAAAAGATGCAGAATTGTTGAACTATGCATAAGATGGTTTGAATATAACATATAGAAGTTGAAAATCCAGAAAAATTGAAAGAGAATGGCTAAAATATGTTAGCTGTAATGTTTCCACTAGACATGCGTCGGTATTTTAGCCATATCTTGATTTGTAGACATCCAAATGGGATTATTTTAATCTTATATTAAACTAAAGACATATGGATACATTTTACATGAAGGAATAAAATTTGAATTCTATCTCTAAGAGTTTCAAATTTTGGCTTGAAGTTGAGTACAGTGTGTTGTTGCGGTCATTTTAGGTATAACTTGTAGAATACTAAACCAAATTTCATGATGTCATTAGAAACTTAAGACATATAGGAACATTTGTTCAGAAGAATGTGTTGCCTAAATACCTTATTTTCTTCGTCAAAAATGGCTACGAAAATTTGACCCAAAAATTTGTTTTAAGAGAAGCTGGAATGATGCTTAAATAAGGGATCATTAGGTAGTGCACGATCATGACAAAGAGGAAACATCAAGAAGTTTCATGATCGTCTACAAGCACAATCATGACAGAGAGGGATCATCAAGTGGTTGCACGATCAAGCACAAGCACAATCATGCAATGCTATCTTTTTGCCCTACTTTGATGTTTTGGACTTAATTGAGGTTTGAAATTATCCTAGAAGGATGTTGTAGTAAATGGTTAAGTGATTGATGAGTTTAAGATGTCGATTGACATTAGAATTGAAGAATGGATTGACTTGATAAGAATTTATCTCAATTTGGAAGTTATGAGTTATTAATGATATAGAAGTGTTCTTAGAAATGCTTATATGATTGTAAGGAGATGAGTAATGTGTATCTAGTAAGAATGAATGAGAGTTTGGATATTGTGTGATCATATAATGTTAGAATAACATTGGTGAATGATTGATTGATAATGTTATAATAATCAAGTTTATTGAGCTACGAACCTTAGTTTATAATTGAGTGATGAACTTAGAATAAATTTGTTTCATTAAGGTGTAAACCTAAGTTTAAATTAGACATATATCTGTTTTGAAGTATGAATGATCATAAGATGTGAATAAAGGAAACATACCCGGAATAGTCAAATTGAGCATGCATTATACATAACACATATAAATATGTGTACGATTAAATGTTTATGCGATATTGCAATTAGTAATGCGTGTACAATGTGTGTATTACATGATGTGGATACAGAGGATAGAACGTTAGCATCCAGACATTTTTAGATCTTGGAAGAAAGTGCTAATCTAGAGCGTACTGTGAGTCAAACTAGATGGTCCCCTCTTAATTAAATGTTTTGGTTAAGCATCTATACTGAATTATTATTGATTTGAATGTGAATGTGTTAATTTCGAACATTAATAGTCTAAGGAGTTTGATAAATGTGAACATATTGGAAGTGCTTCATTGAATGTGAATGAGCAAGGTGTAAGTGATTTTCAACATAACTGTTGAATGTCGGACATAGGTCCGATGACATGTGAAAGTGAATGCCTAAAGTGAAATAAAGTAACTGATTGATCTTATGTGATTTAATGCATTTCATTACATAAATGCATGAACAGATAATGGCAGTTGTCAGCAGAGTAGCCACCGAAAAAGAGCTTAAAGCTCATAATGTGATTAAGAGCCAAAGATTCACTATGTTTAATGATCCCTGTATCCTAATGGATACGGGATAGTTATTAATGAGCCTGATATCCAAAATAGACACGGGACAGTTATAGGCACGTAGTCACAACAACGTAATAATCAAAAGTGAGTCTTATGATCATTGCATATACAATTGATATGTATGTTTAAATGACTGAATTGTACTATTTAAATTGTTTCGAATGTGATATATGAAATAAGTGAATAAAGTGTATTTGATGCCACATGATAAATTAATGAAGTGATGTGCTATATGTGTTGATATTTATCTGCAAATTGAATATGAACTGTGAACTATTTATATTATATGATAGGAGTGAGCCATCAAGGATGGTCCACTCACTGAGTTCGCAAATCTCACCTCACAAAATCTCACCTAAAATTTGCAACGTTATCTTTCAGGTTTAGGGGATACCCAGTTAGACTAACTGAAGTCTAAACACTGCATTCGAACAAGAGTTAAAGGTCAGGATTAGTTGGCATCTGCATATGTTTTCTATTATTTTTAATATTAAACATTGTATTCTGAAGCATTGTTTATTATGTAAATTAATTTTGCTTGAAATAACAGTTTGATGAAACACATCTTGTATTTGTATTGGGCCCAGACAATCACCAGAATTTATGATGATGCGTTTATGGGTGGTTTGTTCAGGAATATGCCCTATAAGAGTAGGGTGTTACACGTCAAACACAAGTCATCATCTCATTGGTCATCTCTAATGGCTCATCAATCCAGTAATATCATGTAAAAAGACCAAATTGCCCTTAATTAGTACAAAAAGACCATATTGCCCTTTAATGCATTTAATTGACCAAGTAATCAAATTAAATCCTGAAAACATTCCATAATCACTTTATTTTCAAATTGACCATGAAATACTCTAATTAAGGTCAATTCTTATTAATTGGATGCTTTAAAAATTTTCGAATGGGTTTAAAATCATTAATAACCATTACTTTCCAAAAAGGACATTTTAGTCCTAAACTTTCGGAACTCCCAAAATCCATCCTATAGGACTTATTTTTGATATGTTTCAGTATCATTAAACTCTAATACTTATTTTATATATTTTCACTATTTTGAGGTTAGGTCCCACAAAAATTTACTATTCATCTAAAAACACTGTTCACCAAATATGAAAATTTATACTCAATGAAAGTAAAGTTTCGGGGTTTCACAATCACCCCTCCTTATTTAAATTTTGTCCTCAAAATTTAACTAAGCATACATGTTCAAAACAAGTGGGGATACAATGCACGCATCTACTACTCAGGCTCCCATGTAACTTCCTTTTCCATGTGATTCCTCCACAGTACCTTAACCAAATGAATGATCTTATTACGCAAAACTTGTTCTTTACAATCGAGGATCTGTACTTGTTCCTCCTCGAAAGTCAAATCTTCCTTTAGGTTCATCGGTTGTTAAGTGATTACATGTGAAGGGTCCGCTAGTTATTTGCAAAGCATAGATACATGAAAGACATTATGAATCCTCGCAAGCTCATCTAATAGCTTAAATCGATAAGCCATTGACCCAATTCTTTTTGTGATCTCATACGGTCTAATATAACGTGGACCTAATTCTTTTTGTGATCTCATACGATCTAATATAACGCGGACCCAATTCTTTTTGTGATCTCATACGGTCTAATATAAAGAGAAATCTTGAGAAATACTTTATCTCCACTTTCAAATTCATAATCCTTACGATGATTATCTGCATAGCTTTTTTGTCTATCCTGAGCTATCTTTAATCTATCTCAAATAATTTAAATTTTATCAGTTTTCACCTACACAAGCTCGAGACCTACTAGTTTCCTTTCACTAACTTCATCCCAATATACTAGAGTTCTGCATTTTCTTCCATGAAGAGCTTCATAAGAGGCCTAGCCAATACTAGCTTGATAATTGTTCTTGTACGTGAACTTTATTAGTGGTAGGTGCGTGTCCTAACTCCCAGTAAACTCCATAACACAGCACCTAAGCATATCCTCGAGAGTTTGGATAGTACTCTCTTATTGTCAATCCGTATAGGGGTGAAAGGTAGTGTTAAAATTTAAGTGTACCTAAGGCTTTCTATAAGTTGGGAAAAATCTTGATGTAAACCTAGGGTTACAGTTTGAGGTAATAGAATCGGCATACCATAGAGTCTCATTACTCATCTACAAACAGCTGGGTTAACCTATCCACTCTCACCCATATAACATTGTTCCCTTTCTAACTCTGTGGAAGTCCTACTACAAAGTCCATAAGAATCTTCTCCCGCTTCCATTCTAGGATAGGGAGGGGCTGGATTAATCCTACAGGCTTATGATATTTTGGTTTTACCTACTGACAAGTTAGACAATTAGAAATGAACTATGTTATTTCCTTATTCATCCTTCTCCACCAATAGTGTTCTTTGAGAATGCGGCATGTTTTCGTGCTACACAGATGCATAGCATAAGCTGAGGAGTGATCTTCCTCTAAGATCTCTTTATTTAATTCTTCTATATCCGGTACACTTAATCATTGCCCCCTCATCATTGTACCATCTTCCTTGATGGTGAGATCCATTCTCTGCCCAATCTCAACTTCTGTCTTCAACTTCATCAATTGTTGATCTTATTTCTGTGCCTCTCTAATCTGATCCACCAACATAGGGCGAGCGTGAAAGGTAGCAATTAATGTCATTGAGTTTGTCATATCCAATCTCACTCATAAAGACCTCATCTCTAGTAGAAGTGGAAGATATATTGTCTTCAATTGTGCTATCGAATTGGTAGGTATCCTACTTACGACATTAACCACTATATTGACTTTTTTGGGATGTTACTCTATCTTACAATCGCAATATTTTATTAACTCCAACCACCACCTCTGCCTTATGTTTAGCTCCTTTTAAGTAAACAAATATTGTAGACTCTTATGACCTGTGAAAATCCTTCAGGGAATACCACACAAGTAATGCCTCCATATTCTCAATACAAAAACTACTTTTGTCAATTCTAGATCATAGGTGGGGTAGTTCTATTCATGCTTCTTCAATTGCCTAGAAGCATAGGCTTCAGCCTTAACATTCTACATGAGTAAACACCCTAACCCCTATCTCGAGGCATCACTATATACTACAAATCCATCAGTCCCTATTGGTAATGTGAGTTAAGAGTTGTTGTCAACCTTTCTTACAACTCATCAAAACTTCGTCGACAAGCATCTGACCATTCAAACTTCTCCTTTTTTTGTGTTAACTTGGTCAGGAAAATCCTTTAATGAATTTCCTATAATAGTCTTCCAATCTAAGAAAGCTCCTGACTTCCATCATAATGGTGGGAGGTCTTTAACTAGTAACAACTTCAATCTTTGGGGGATCCATACTAAGTCCCTTAACTAAGATGACATGACCCAAGAAAGTAACCTTGTCAAGCCAAAACTGGCACTTACTGAACTTAGCGCGTAACTGGTACTCTTATAGGGTTTGTAACACAATCTGTTAGCCCCAAAAAAATTTTTAAAAGATAAGCATGATTAGATTAATGGAGTAAGTTATGTTAGCATTAATTGAGTTGACATTAATTAGTATGTGATAGCATTAAAGAGTTAGGTGGTGAGTTAA
>JANIJH010507847.1:0-16788 GCA_024520975.1 Erythroxylum areolatum
CTTAACCAATTCTATATATTTTATAATTATCAAAACATAAAGGGATTTTTATTTGTCAACCACCATTGGTCCAACAATTGGTATCAATTCCTAATGAGAGAAAGAAACAACAAAATAATAAAAAAATTACTTAATCTGGGTCGCCGGTGTCGATGTCATCTCTGAACCGGCGTCAGGATGCCTAGCCTTTCATGGGTCTTTTTTAAAAAATTGCCTCAACCCTCAATCCAATCTCTACCCAAAAACCCTTTACTGTTCACTGCCTAAGCTCCTTTCAATTTCACTACAGCCGCTTGCCCACTATTGCTGATGGGATGAATAAACATCCCTTTCTCATTTATTCCACGCACATCTGCTGGTCCACGCCTAGAGCTTCTCTGCGCTGGCCTCTCTCTTCACCGGCTTCTCCAAGCCGCAGACCCTCACGCCCACACTTCTCCTCCTATGGCTGCTCACTCCACTGTTGATTCGATAAGACAATTAAACTTTGCAACCCCTTAAAACCTCACTACTGCTGCGCTCCTTTTGGAATGCATAGGCACTATGCGTTTAACGCAACGCATCGCATAACGCATAATGTTTGCATTGTGCATAGGCATTTCATGCATTTTGCGTTACATGGCATTGTAGCTGGACTTGACAATTTAACATGCTGAGTTCTTTGGCCCAGCACACTGAAACGTAGTTGTTCCTTGGTGCTCCTGCCTTATCCAAATACTGGAGATTTCTTCATCTGGCACTGTCGTTTTGGGTTGATTTTTTTATACTGCTTGCTTTAAAATTTTATTCTTCTTGCTTCATGAAAACAACTAAAATTGATCTTCAGAAAATAACCCAAATGCAGTACTTTTGACTCACTTTAATTTATTTGCTTCCAAATTATACCTAAAATCACATACGAATTAAAGTGAGTATCTTAAGCATTTTCGTATCATTAATCGCTAAGTTTAGATGATTAAATATATCAACAATTAAACACATATCACTAGACTCTTTGTAGGGATTTAATTGTTTGAGTGTATGGATGTTGTTTTATGATTCTCTTGACTATTAATGGTGTTGATGAATGATTATTTCTCTTGGTTTATAAATTCCTTACAATTATTTTGAGCTTGATAATTGTTTTTGTTTGAGAATTAATTATGACTAGGAATAGGGTAATTGATTTGGCTCTTGGAGAAATAAACCGACTTAAGGGAGACTTTAAGTTTCTTTAAGGGATATAAATACACTTGCAAAGCATGGGTGGCTATATGAGATACCTAGGATCAAAAACTTTAGGATTGGGGGCAACCATAGAAATATAAGCTTGTTTTGGATTTTAAAGATACCCTTTTGATCTTAGAAGAGGCTTAAGGATATAAGATTTGACCATCATTCAATCCACGAGAATTAGTTAAGAGACGAATTAACAACTGAAGTGGAAAGAATAATTGAATTCCTAACTCACCCATAATTGAATCTTTCTCTACTCAATTTCATTTATTGCATTAGTTTAGTTTGTTCTTATTTGTCAAAACACAATCATTCTTTCGTAATTTTTCCAATAGCATTAATTGAGAATTTAGTTTAAGCGAACAACTTCTGATCAGTTCATAGTCCTTGTGGGTTCGACACCCTTTCTCACCACTACTACAGTATCGATCTTGTATACTTGCAAAAGTTGGGGTTAGATTTTCTTTTTTAAGTTTTGGCACCATTGTCAGGGACTTTTTTGATTAATTATGTTATTTAACTAAATTTCCTTACTTAGTGCAATTTTCTCTTTTATTTTTAGCTTAAATACTTTTAGTTATAATTTGGTTTATATCGAATTCTTGCTATCGTTGTATAACCAGGTAAATTTTCAAGTGAATTGCTTTATGAACCTGAGATTGAAAGCATTTATCATTTTTTGAATAGTCAATGAAGTAGCATTAAAGTAATGGCAGATAATAGGAACAACAATCAGTTGGCTAACAAAAATAATAATATTAATGGGGTTACAACAGAGAAGAGTAAGCACCTCGTTTGCTTCGAGAGTATGTAACTCCTCAGTTCGAGGGTGCTCATACTAGTGTGGTGAGGCCAATTATTGAAGCTTAACATTTTGAGCTTAAATCGTTTTTGGTACAACGGTTTCATGTCAATTTAGTGGGCTACTGAATGAAAATCCAAACGAGCACATTAGGATCTTTCTTGAAGTCAATGCAGGGATTAACATCTGACACTACTAGACTGTGTTTATTTCCCTTCCCATTGAGGGATAAGGCTCGATCATGGTTGACCTTTATATCACTTAACTCTATCACTATTTATGTTTAATTATCTTAGACATTTCCGTTTAAATGCTTTCCACTAAATACGGTTGCACGACTAAGAAACAACAGCATGACTTTTCAATAGTTTGATTCAGAAACATTAAATGAAGCCTAGAAGTAATATAAGGAGTTAATGAGAAAATTCCTGCAGTATGATATTCCAAACTAGATACAGGTGTGTACTCTCTATAATGAACTTTTAGGGATAGTTTGAAGTATGATTGATGTAGTTGTAGGATGCATATTGATGGCGAAGCCAACAGGCTTGGAATTTAATTAAGGATATAGCTTAGAACAATTATCAGTGGTCACCTAAAAAACTAAATCTAAAGCAGACCAAGGCTTTTGAGGTTGATTATAATACTCAACTTTAGGCCTAGGTAGCATCTCTGACTAATCAGCTAGCCAAGTTGTAATCTAACATTGCTAATCCCAGTCCTGTTATATTGCATGAGATCTGCTTTAGTAATCACTATGTTGAGGATTATTTTCTAAAGCCTAGGGCTATTCAATTCATGAAGCAATGTAATCCTAAAAACAACTACAATCCTGGTTCGAGGAACCATCCTAAATTTTCTTAGGGTGGTAATGCAAATCAAGGTGGGTTTTCAAAGCCTAATTATCTTTTAGTTTTCAATAATTGGCACCTCATGATTCAAATTTGGAGGAATCCATGGCTTTGTTAAAGGATTTTATATTAAGAAGTGGTTTGACCTATAAGAGTCAGGCTAGAACTAAGCCCTAGAGTAAAGAGACTGAGAATGATGTAATTAAGCCGGTGATAGAAGAAGAGCCGAGCAAAATCGTATTTGAACCTGAAAATCATCATTTAAAGAAAAGGCACCAATAAAGGAGTATAGGACACCACCACCATATCTCCCTAAAGTGGATGATAAGAAGAATAATAAGGGGATGATTGGAATTTTTTAGACCCTAAGGAAGATACAAATCAATTTACCTCTCATTATAGTTCTCGAGCACATTCCTAAATAAGCGAGATTTGTCAAGGAATTGCTGTTAAGGAAGCATAAGTTGGACGATTGGGGACTATTTCTCTTACTAAGGAATGCAATGCTGTAATTCAAAGGAAGTCCCAAGATTAAGGATCCTAGAAGCTTTACTATTCCATGCATTATTGGGAACACCTCTTTTGGTAAGACTTTATTTGATTTGGGAACTAGTATCAACCTTATGCCTTTGTCGATATTTACAGGATTAGGATTGAAGGATGCCTTACAACCCACCAATATCACTCTTCAGCTCGTGGACCGTTCATTAGCATATCCTAAGGGTATCGTTGAGGATATATTGGTAAAAGTGGACCCTTTTATTTTTCTAGTCAACTTTGTGGTGTTAGATATGGAGAAAGATAGGGATGTCCTTATTATCTTATGAAGGCCATTTTTGGCTACTAGTGATGCTATGATCGAGGTTAATAGAGGGAAGTTCACCTTAAAGGTCAATGAGGAACAAGTTATACTGATTATGCGGCCATTAAGTATTTATTGAGCAAGAAGGAAGCAAAGCTGAGACTAATCTGTTAGGATTTCTTATTGTAAGAGTTTGACTTGGAGATTCAGGATAGAAAGGGTGCTGAAAAAAAGGTTGTTGATCATTTTCTAGTTTGGAAAATCTGGATCATGAGGTAAGTCCTGTTAATGACACTTTTCCTATTGAGCAGTTGTTGCTTATGAGCCAAGTTGTGAGGTCATGGTTTGTTGATATTGCCAATTTTCTTGTCTCTGACTTATCGCCTACTGGATTAAATTCATACCAAAAGAAAAGTTCTTACATGATGTTCTGTTTTGTTTCTAGGAGGAACTATTTCTATTCAAAAGGTGTTCTGATCAAATAATCCGTAGGTGTATTCTTGAAATTGCGATGTATGTCATACTGTTTTGTAGGTGTATTCTTGAAATTGCGATGTATGACATTCTGTTTTGTTATCATGAGTCTCCTTATAGGGGTCATTTTAGAGGTCAACAAATTGCAATTAATATTTTACAATCTGGTTTCTTTTGGCCTATGTTATTTAAAGATGCTAAGGAGTTTGAGGCCAGATGTGATTAGTGCCAAAGGATAGGAAATATTTATTGGTGAAACGAGCTACCCCAACAAGGTATATTGGAGGTTGAACTTTTTAATGTATGGGGGTAGATTTCATGGGGCCCTTTGTCTCTTCTTTTGGTAATTCTTATATTCTCCTAGAAGTTGACTATGTTTTGAAATGGGTGGAGGTTGTAACATTGTCATCTAGTGATGCTAAGGCAGTGGTGAGATTTTTAAAGAAAAATATTTTCACCTGTTTTGGAACCCTTTGAGCTATTATTAGTGATGAGGGTTCGCATTTCTGCAATAAGGTTTTTTCTACTCTTTTGGCCAAGTATGGTGTTAAGTATAAGGTGGCCACTGCATATCATCCTCAGACTAGTGGACAAGCTGAAGTGTCAAATAGAGAGATAAAGAGGATTTTGGAAAAAATGGTAAATCTGAATAAGAAAGATTGGGCTAGCAAGCTTGATGATGCACTATGGGCATATAGAACAACATTCAAGACTCCTCTTAGTATGTCTCCTTTTAAATTAGTGTATGGAAAAGCTTGTCATCTACTAGCTGAACTTGAACACAATTGAGGATATGGATAACGAGGGGGAGCTGAGATAGTTACAATTAAATAAATTAGATGAGTTCCGTTTTAATGCATATGAGAGTTCTAAGCTCTACAAGGAGAAAGCTAAGGTTTGGCATGATAAGCATATTATGAAGACGAATTTGGAGCCAACCAATTAGTTTTATTATTCAATTCTCAATTGAAGCTCTTTCCTGGTAAGCTTAAGTCCTATTGGTTTGGTCCTTATCAAATCACCAAAGTGTTGTCTAATGGAGTTGTTGAATTGTCCAATCTGAAAGTTGGCAATACTTTTTTTGGTTAATGGTCAAAGGCTTAAGCCTTACTTGGGGAGTGATGATGGAAAGCTTCTTCAAGACAAGCACAAAATGGCTCTTCATGATTTAAGAAATTGAGACACAAGAACTCAGTTGAGCCAGCGAAATTAAACCAAGGCACTTTTTAGGACGCTAATTGTATGTTTGAAGTCATTAATTTTAATAAATAACCTTTGATAATCCGCAAGTGAGTGACTCGTTAGTGTAGTACCTAAGGCGTCGATCCTACAAGGAGGGATAATCTAATCGTCAAATCTAAGGCCAAAAAACAATACAAAAATTCAAATTGCACAAAAGTAAAAATGAGAAATTAATTCAATCAATCAATCAAATTAAGAATCAATTACAGAAATACTATTACTAAGCAATTGCAACACACTCAAGAATCAACCTAAGGAAATTACCAATTAAGAGAAAGGGAATTTTACTTATGCTTAATGCTAACCTAATACTGGATTATTCATTCTAGACGATCCTAGGGTTAATTACTCTCTCTCGAGTTATGATCATAAACCCTAACTAGATTATGAAAGTTGCAATCTCTCAATTAACATTCTATCTAAAATCCTAATGAGTTCTGAATTTCTCTAATAAACTACCAAAATCCTATGTAAGATCTTTCTTTGCATAATTTTTTAATTTGATTTAATTCTTGTTCTATTAAATCACCTAACTCTCATTCGCCCAATTTAATCATTTTTTATTTGATTCACCCTCTTAGTTTATTATCAAATTATGCACTTACAGAATTAAACTACAATAAATCCAATTAACATATAAACAATCAGATTTCATTAATTGAAAGATAAAATTCTGAAGGTGAGTTTAGAACATCTTCAACATTTAAAGATCCCCTCATCAAACTATTATTCCAATTATATGCAATAATAAAACTGAAAATAACCAAGAAATACGATTTGAAAGGATGATGGGAGGTAGCGACGCCAGGAAACTCTTGATCCTGGAAATACATTGAGTCAACTTCTTCTCCTCTTCTATCTTCCTTCTTCTCTTTCTCGATCTTTCGATGAATTCTCTCTAGGGTTTCTCCAAAAGTGGCTGATGCAAAAGCTCCTCTTGCCTCTTTATCTTGTTCTTTAAATACTCTTTGTGTTTTGAACAACCCTAGGTTTTTTGGGGGTCCAAAATGTTCGAAAAATCCATCGTAACTTGATGTTTTTGAGTGTCTATGCTTCTGCCCGATACAGGTCACGATTGTGGTCTATATCCTGGGCTTTTGTCACAATCGTGACATATGGACCATGATCATGGGCCAACTCTAGTGCTTATATCATGATCGTGACCTGTTGTGTCATGATCGTGGGTTGTTGTTTAGACTTGAATGTCTCTGAAAGTTGTCCATTCTTTAATGTTGACCCTGAAATACTAACAAACACATCAAGGTACCTCAAAAATATAATATTTAAGCTCAAAGACTTATACTAACACATAAAACACTTAAAACATAAATAATTAACAAACTAACACAATTCTAACCTAAACACATACTAAATGATTGAATTAACAATTAAATACATATCAAACTAAGCTCTAAAATGTGATGTAATTTACACTTATCAACATCTGCACACTTAAATGTTTGCTTGTCCTTAATCAAGCAAAACAACAAACACACCAAATCACAAAGCACACAATGCAGTAACGAGACAATGGCTTCAACTTTATGAAATAAATTTAACTTTAAACAAAATCATTCAAGTTATTTCAAATCATTAACATGCAAAATCTACATTTGGGGGCTTTAGACTAAACTTACATATTAATCAAAACCCAAATGTCAAGTAACTCACCCTTTTCTTTTGTACACACACATTAATAATTCTTTAGTCATTCAAACTCTGGAACTTATTGCTTAAGCTACTCGTTTTCATGAAAAATACTACTTTAGTCTAAAGACCTAAAATTATGAATGAATGTGACAATTTAGAGGGTGATAAACTCATACTAAATCTTAATTAACTTGCATATTTAGCCAAAGAACTCAATTCACTAATTTCGCTAGCTAATGACTTTTTATAACCTAATAGGCTATATTCAAAATTAAATCAAATTCAATTCATCTAAGCCATTAAGACACTGACACAATTCACAAAATGCAACCTAGCAAACTATCATACAATATGCAACATTCACACTCAAAATAAAACATATAACGCTACCCACATTTGAACAACACAATGTCCTTAATGTGAGAAGGAGGCACATCATACACATGGAAAGAAGAAATATAAATTAAAATAAAACAAAAAATAAAATAAAGACTAAATTTAAAGAGAAAAGGGTTAGAAACAAAGCCTCATGGTGATAAAGGCGGGGTAGTGTCGGAGGCGGTAATTAGACACCTTGAGCCTATATTCTTATCTTGGAATTGCTTAAAGAGAATGAGAGAATTAGTGATCCCATATTAATTCAAATGACTAAATTTTTATTGAAAGTGCAAAATAGCTCTAACTAAACCTAACAGTTTCTGTCAAACTACTAAATGTGCTAATTTATGGTCCTTAGCTTGACCTTGCATCCATAAAGGCGTTCTAATTATTCGAACAGAAGGAAATCACTTCCTTGTCCTTGGGAATCACTCCTCTGAGGTACAACTTGCAACAATGCCCATTGACATAATAAGTTTCCTTGATAGCATTTTTCCAATTTGAGGGATCTATGATCAAAAACTTAAATGAACGTAAAAGGTCCACTCCATCGAGATTTTAACTTCCTTATAAATAATCTCAACCTTAAATTATATAGCAGAACTACATCTCTTACTTTAAATTCCTTTTGTTTAAGATGAGAATTGTGCCATTTATTTACATTTTCCTTATATAGTTTGGCGTTTTCGAACGCATTACAACGAAACTCTTCAAGTTTTTCTAGTTGCAAAAGTCGCTTTTCGCCTCCTTGCTTCCAATCAAAATTTAATGCTTTTATTTCCCAGTATGCCCGATGTTCTAGTTTGATTAGCAAATGACAAGCTTTTCCATATACAAGATTAAGGGGTTGTTTTGATAGGTGTTTTGAAAGCATTCCTATAAGCCCATAAGGCATCGTCTAGCTTTATTGCCTAATCCTTCCTAGAGTTGTTCACCATCTTTTTTAAAATTTGTTATAATTCCCAGTTGACAAGTTCCACTTGGACACTAGTCTGTGGATGTTAAGGTGTAGTAACAAGTTGGAGCACTCTATATCTTTTTAAGAGGGCATCAAAAGATCTGTTGCAGAAATGTGTGCCTCCATTACTTATTATCATACATGGCACTCCAAACTGATTGAATAACCGTTTGATGAACTTTTGCATCGCCTTTCTATCATTGGCTAGATATGTCATTGCTTCAGCCTAACGTGAAACATAATCTGCCCCCACAACAATGTATATGTTTCCCATTGACTATAGGAAAGGAACCATAAAGTTGATGCCCCATACATCAAAGACTTCCACTTTTAAAATGTCGGATAAAGGCATCTCAACTCTTTTAAAGATGTTACCTATAAAGTTTGAGCATCCTTAAACAATTGTGGCCAATAAAATCCACTCTTGAATATCCTCACTGTCATTTCGTTAGCTTCATAATGTCCAGCATATTGATCTTCATGACATTGCTTCAAGATGTCTAACATTTCCTCCTCTGGAACACATCGTCGCATTAACCCATTAGTGTATGCTCTATATAAAATTGGTTCATCCTATAAATATTAGTTACAATAATGTAGGAATATTTTTCTTTATTGGTAAGATAGATCAGAAGGAAGTTTACCATTGGCAACATAATTTGTGATATCGGTGAACCATGGTGTAGTCAAACTCTCAAGTAGCATCAGGGTTTCATCAGGGGAATTTTCATTAATATCTTCGCTTGACTTGCATTCCCCTCCTGCAACCACATTTTCTGCTCCTTTTTTATCTCTCACTTCTATATCAAATTCTTGTAAAAGTAACACCCATTGAATGAGCCTTGGTTTCACATTCTTTTTGTTGAAAAGTTATTTTAACGCTACGTGATTGGTGAATACGATTACCTTTGATCACAAAAGGTATTGTCGAAATTTAGTACATGCGTATGCTACTGCAAGTAATTCCTTCTCTGTGGTGATGTAATTAAGCTAAGGTCTTGCAAAGGTATTGCTGGCATAGTAGATAGCAGGTAACCTTTTATCTTTCCTTTGGCCCAATACACAAACTATAGCTTGGTCGCTTGCATTGCACATAACCTCAAATGGAAGTGTCTAGTCCGATGGTGATAGAATTAATGTAGATATTAATGCTCTTTTAATTTGTTGAAGGCAGACATGTGCTTGTCATTAAATAGAAAAGGCACATCCTTGACTAGCAAGTTTGTCAAAGGTCTTGCAATTTGTGAGAAGTATTTGATAAATCAATGGTAAAATTCTGCATGACCTAAAAATCCTCACATACCTTTTACATTACTTGGCAGTGGAAGTTCTCTATCTCTTCTATTTTTGCTGTGTTGACTTCCAATCCTTTGTGAGATTTTATGCCTTAGCACTATCCCCTCTTACACCATAAAATGACATTTCTTCCAATTTAGCACAAAGTGTGATTCTTCACATCTTTGAAGAACTTTGTCCAAATTAGTTAAACAAATTTCAAAAGAGTCTCTAAAAATTAAAAAATCATCCATAAACACCTCCATTATATCTTTGATCATGTCAACGAAGATAGACATCATACATCGTTGAAATGTAGCTAGGGCATTGCATAGTCCAAAAGGCATCCATCTATATGCAAAAGTACCATAAGGATAAGAGAATGTGGTATTTTCTTGATCATCAGGGTTTAAGAAGATCTAATTGTATCCTGAATATTCTTCTAACAAGTAATAAAAGGAGTGACTTGCTACCCTTTCTATCATCTACTATATGAATAGGAGAGGAAAATGACATTTCTTAGTCACAAGTTGAGTTTACGATAGTCTATGCACACTCTTCATCCTGTGACTGCTCTTGTTGAAATTACTTCTCCACTCTCACTTTCTATTATTGTCATTCATTGTACTAAACTGACCCATTCACTATCAGAGATGGGATAAATTATCCTTGCATCTAAAAGTTTGATTATTTCTTTCTTGACCACCTCCTTCATATTAGGGTTCAACCTTTGTTGATGTTCCCTCACCATTCTACATCCTTTATCAATGTTTATTCGGTGCATACAAGCAATTGGGCTTATAACTCGAATATTAGAAATTTGCCACCTGATTGCTTTCATTCACTTTCTCACAATTGCTACCACCTTACTTTCTTGTTTCTTATCCATTTGATTTGAGATGATTATCGGTAACATTTGACCCTCCCGTAGAAAGGTGTACCTAAGAAGTGCAGGTAAAGGTTTAAGCTCTAATGTGGGTGATTTTTTTGTGGATGGTGGTATAGGTGCTTCAGTTCGGACTAATTTATCTTAATGCATTCGAATATTTAAGTCCTCCATCTCATCATCTCCTTTAGACTCAATTTTCTCATATCTATTATTTGTCTCTATTGCTACTGACTGTACTTCTACGATGCAGCTCCTAAGTTGTTCTTTCAAATTTGATCCATAATTTCAACCTTTATGCACGCGCTGCTTATTATTGGGTTCTTTAAAGCCTTATTCATATTTAATTCGATATGATCTTTGCCTATTTGAAGTGTTAATTTTCCTTCGTGAATGTCAATTATGGCTTTCCCTGTATTCATAAATGGTCAACCAAGGATCATTCTTATCTTCTTCAAAATCAAGAACCATAAAATCTATAGGAATAATGAACTTATCCACTTGCATTAGAACGTCTTCCACTATTCCTAACGGTCTTTTAATAGATTGATCAACCCATTGAATCAACATCGATGTTAGCTTAACCTCACCCAGCCCTAACTTCTTGAATATTGAATAAGGCATAAGATTAATAATTGCTCCCAAGTAGTATAAGCACTTTATGAATTCAAATTCACCAAATATAGAGGTATTGTGAAACTCCTTGGATCCTTTAATTTAGACGGCATCTAGCTAGTGACTATAGAGCTGCAGGTGCTAGTTAGAGCTATCGTCTCATTATCTTCCTAAGTATGCTTCTTTGATAATATGTCCTTAAAAAATTTTGCGTATTTAGGCATGTGTTCCAAAGCCTCTACAAATGAGAGATTTATCTGTAACGTCTTTAATTTTTCAACAAATTTTGCAAATTGCGCATCGAGTTTCTTCTTTTGTAATTATTGAGAGAATGGAATCTTGGGTGGATAAGGTAGAAGAGCAACATAAGGAGGTTATTCACTCATATTCACTTCTTTCTCCTTTTTTGATCTTTTTTAATGGTAGGAACGGGCTCCTCTATTGTCCTTATGGATGGTTCAAGTTCTTTCCCACTTCAAATGTAATAACCTTTAATTGCTCAATCTGTTTTGTTCCTGAAGTGCTAGGAAGAATTCCCATTGTTCACTTAGAGAAAGCGCTTGACAATTGGCTTACTTGGACCTCTAGATTGTGGATTGATGTGGCATGGTTCTTTGTTGTTCAAATCTGCCTTCCAAACTCTTTTGTGCATTGTTTAGGGTTCCAAGCTTGTTTAAAATCCTATCCAAATTAGATTCCATTGAGCTCGATTTTTCTTATTGAAATCCTAGTTGTCTTTGAGGTCTAAACTATCCTTCAACATTGTTTATCCACGAGAAGTTAGGGTGATTCTTCTACCCAGGGTTGTATATGTTAGAGTAGGGATTGTTTCCCCCTCCTCATCCATATTGATCTCCCATATAATTAACTTTATCCAAATCATTTTAAGCTGAGCAAGAAGCTTTCATGTTATTGAGTTGTCAAGTTAAGGTGTTAATTTTAGCTTACATCTCTATCATTTGATCAATAACTAGAATTCCTTTATGTTCTTAGAAAGTAGTGGTTTTTTTTACTCTGCTCGTTCATTCATAGGCAACTATTACTTACCATCTCCTCTATCAACGCTTCTGCTTCATCTACTGTCTTTCTCATAAGTGATCCTCCTAAAGTTGCGTCAATCATGCATCTTGTATGTGGTTTACTCCATTATAGAATGTTGGCAATAAGAATTCCTTAAATAAGTTATGATTTGGGCATTTCTATTGCAAATCCTTGTATCTTTTCCACACTTTATAGATCGATTCCCCGTCACCTTGCTAGAAGTTGGTAATCTCCTTAATAATCTTTGTGGTCTTAGTAAGGGGAAAATATTTTTCTAAAAGGCAGGAACAAGTTGATCCTAAGTTGTGACATTAGCTAGGTAGAGAGAATGATACTAGGCCTTTGCTTTATCTCTTAAGGTAAAAGAAAAGAGCCTAATTCTTAGTGCATCCTTCGACATTTGATGGTACTGAAAAGTATCATAGATTTTAAGAAAGTTGACTATATGTGATCTTCATTCGTTGGTCCATAAAATTGCATGTTCTATTGAAGCATGTTTAGGAGGGCTAGTTTAATTTCGAAAGAGGCTACTTGTACAAATGACCTAGGTACTCCTCGGTTAGCCATATTGAACCCTAGTCTTATGAAATTTATAAGGGTGGTTGTTGACGTCCTTGGTTCGTTTAGTGATCAAAATCTTGTTGAAATTCCTAGGCCATTATTGCTTTCACGATTTCTTTTTCTTTTTTATGCCAAGCTTTCCTAATTAATCATTCTAATCGATTGATATCTAATGCTAAGGTTTCAGCTGAATGACTTAAACTTCTCATGACTCTTGTGTTATGCACAGATTCAGAATTAAAATAAAGAGAGAACAAAAAATTACACTAACTAAAATGCCTTAAATTATTGCCTCCTCGATAACGGCGCTAAAAACTTGATCATGTGTTTGATGTGTGTAAGTTTTAATAAATAACCCTCGATAATTCACAAGCACACAATTCATTAGTATAATACCTAAGGTGTCAATCCTATGGGGAGGGATAATCTAATCCTATCATCAAATTGATATTCAATTCTATACAATAATAAAACTAAAAATAACTTAAAACATCTTCAACATTCAAAAATCCTATCATCAAATTGTTATTCCAATTCTATGCAATAATAAAATTGACAATAAACAAACTGAAAATAAATAGAAAATACGATCTGAATGGATGATGGAGGCAGTAACATTAGGAAACTCCTAATTCGGGAAGTATGTCGCTTCAGCTTCTTCTCCTCTTCTCTCTTCCTTCTTCTCTTTTTCGATCTCTCAATGAATTCTCTCTAGGATTTCTCCAAAAGTGGCTGATGCAAAAACTCCTCCCGCCTCTTTGTCTTGTTCTTTAAATGCCTTTTGTGTTCTGAATAACCTTAAGGTTTTTTTGAGGTCCGAAATGTCCGACAAATCCCTTAAAACTTGACGTTTTTGAGCATTTGCACGTCTGCCTAATGCAGGCCATGATTGTAAACCACACTTGAGCCTTCTGTCATAATCGTGGCATGCAAGCCACGATCGTGGGCTATGGCCTAGGCTTTTATCATGATCATGGCATATGGGCCATGATCATAGGCCAACTCTGGTGCTTCTGTCACAATTGTGGCTTGTTATGCCATGATCATAGGCAGTTGTTTCGGCTCAATTGTCTTTGAAACTTCTCTATTCTTCGATGTTGACCTTGAAACACTAAGAAACACATCAAGGTGCCTCAAAAGCATAATATTTAAGCTCAAAGACTTGTAATAACTCATAAAACACTTAAAACATAAATAATTAACAAACTAACACAATTCTAACCTAAACACATACTAAACGATTAAATCAACAATTAAATACATATCAAACTAAGCCTTAAAACACGATGCAATTTACATTTATCAGAGGCAACCCAAGTTTTCTATCCTTTTGTGTTTTCATTTTTTAATGTGTGGTTTTTCTATAGTAGACTTTCACTTAGCATAATATTGGTTTTCAAAGTTCAGTAAATCATATTTTGACATTTTTTAGGTAATTGGAGAGTTGTGGAGCATAAATGGTATAAGAAAAGATAAAGTGATGCAAAGTCTTAGGGGTAATAATGCAAAGATTTTTTGGGCCAAAACCATTCGTCGTCACACGGTAGTGTGATAATAAGTCACACTACTTATCGGCGATTGGTGGTGCATGTCACGCTATTAGTGAAAAATTACTCTTTGACATGAAAGCTTGGGATCTTTTTCTATTAATTAAACAAATTCAAGTTAGGTTTATGTAAAAAAAGAAAAAACTCCTAAATGTACTCGACTTCCCTCCCCACCTCCCGCCTTCTTTTTCTTCTCCCTTCCTCCACCCTTAGTTGGCACCATTCTTACTCATAATCTTCCTCACCACTAATTTCACTCCATTGTTGCTATCTCCAAGCATTCACAACACTCCCATGACATTCCCCATTATCTATTTCATTCCAAAAAGTTAAAATTTCAAAATTGGGGGGTCCTTCAAAGGTTTTTAACCAAAAATGGTTCTTGACTTTTGAACTTCAATTCGTGAATTGGGGTTTAAATTGAGACTTCCATTCTACATTCTAACATTGTGTGAAGGTGTTTATTAACTCGTTTTGGTCTATTTCATCACAACTTCGAGGATGGTGAAAACTAAGCACACCAACCCAAAGAAGTCTAGCAAATCTAAGAAGAGTGGATTGAATGCTTGTAACACCCCTTATCTAGAACCTACAACCATCCACACATAAGGCAACCAATTTCCTATACATACATTTACGACATATATTTTGGTTTAATGTTATACGTATACACATTACAAAACTCCCCAATTCTTAACATTATCATTTAATAGTAGTAAAACATTTTTACATTTGCATGGTAATCCAAAAGAAAACATACAATTTTCTTTAACCATTACATGTACAATCATCTTTAACTAAAAAAACCTCCCAAAAGTACTTTTTCTTCTATATGTTGGCCTTGTTCCCTGTACCTCACTCCTATGACCTAGGACTTACACGGATTAGCACCCATGCTAAGCTTGAAAGCTTAGTGGGGAAACACTTAGTTTGGTAACTACTCACAGCAGTCATCTGCTAAGCACATATATTAATGAACATTGCACAAATATAAATAGTGATGGCATACTTAACTAAATAAATAATGCAAACATGCTTTAATATGTTATTCATATATCATAAATTCACCTTCAAAAGTCAAACATTGATATTAAACACTTAATGATACAAGTCATCAATACGAATACAAATGCTCATTCATATACCAATTATTTATGTTGTCATATTGTATTTCTTATTTATATCCATTTACTTTACTTTATGTGTTAGGCTTTCACATTCTCGTGGGTGTAGATAACGGAAGTTGTGGATATTCAAAGATATCAAAACTGTGGATACTCGAAGGCATCAAACTATGGATACCTAAAGGTATCAAACTGTGAATACCAGTGGTGTCAAAATGTAACAATTGCATTGTATCCTTATAGGCATGCCTATCTATCCACAACTAAGACAATAGAGCAAGCATTATAAAATTTCTTTTAACCATTTGCAAAGTTCACAATTCATATTTTAACAAATCATATGATATACATTTCAAGTCATAAAATCTATATTTGCAATTATACATGCAATTCATAGCTTACCACCATTAGAAGGGTACCAAAATAACACTTGTATAATCATACTATATACATATGAGTAATGAATATGCATACAAATCATTTATGTACATTTAAATTTTCTTTGGAATGCATTACGCTCAATCTTATTCCAGTGTTCAATCTCCCAATTCACATTAGGTAAGTCCTATTTCATTTATTTCTAGGTGTTTGAAAATTTTCATACATATTAAAAAAGTTTTAGATAAGATTCGGTAAAAATCGAAAATGAAAATAAACTCAAAATAGTACAATTTGAGTTAAACCCCAAAGTGGTCTAAAAATAGGCAAACTATCAATCCAGAAATAAATCACATGATGGAGTCTAATTGTTCCTTAATATTCGTATAGGTAAAGTTAGAACTGGGTTTCGTGGTCTTGTAGACATTTGTCGATCTGTGTCTTAATTTCCAAAAACCAAAGATCAAGTCATTTAAAGCATTAGGTCACCATTTTCTATCCCAATTTCCAAAGTCATAAAGCCAAAATTAAGTCAAAGTCTCTATTAAAGAAATGTCTTAGTTTTTATATGCAACTAAAATCACCAAATTTAGAGGTCTGTAGGCGGATTTATGACCCAAACAATGTGATTGGTTCATCAAACCCTAGACAAAATTCCATTACATGATAATCTTGTCATATTCAGCCAATCCTATACAAGATAACACCAAAATAGCACCAAAGCATTATCATAGCAACCATTCCACATCCAAATGAATCTTTTTACACATTCAAATATACACAAATATAGATTTAACTAAGTGGAGTCCCAAACCTCAAAATTGAAAAAGTAGGTCTTCTATTGCCTTTCCTTCCTTTCCTTTTTGGCTTGGCTTGACTCACCAACTAGAAACACCAAAAATATGCATCTCAATCCCACTTCCAACCTTATAATTTCATTTCTTCATAAGCAAAGTAAGAAGAGATAAAGGTGAAGAGAAAATCCCTAA
>JANIJH010508584.1:0-16784 GCA_024520975.1 Erythroxylum areolatum
GTGTGTGTGTGTGTGTGTGTGTGTGTGTGTGTGTGTGTGTGTGTGTGTGTGTGTGTGTGTGTGTGTGTGTGTGTGTAGTGAGAACAATTTGGCCCTAAAGAGGAAAGTAATTGATAGTGTGATTCATTGAAGTTCAATTATGGTTAAGGTATAAATAACCTAAAATCTTAAGGTTGTTTTCATGAAAAATCAAATGGAAAAAGTTAGTGTGACCTATTCGACCATATTATGATTTAAGTGGATGGGATGAAGTTTAAAAAAACATTTTAAGTAAATTCTAGAATTAGATTCTGAAATGGAGACCAATGGGATAACTTATGGTAGTTAAGATTGAATTGATAGTTGTAATGCTTTATTTCCTATAGTGGAAATAAATTATTAAACAACTTTTAAATTGTATAGGTTAAGAAGAGACATTTAACACATGAGCATATTTGGTGACAAACAACAAAACTATGAGTGTATCTTTAAACTAATTTTATGAAAGAAAATTGGTTTCTATTTTATCATGAAAGTTATGTTATGAATAAGTTCATTAGTGTTGCTACTTGAATTTGAAAGCTAATATATATATATATATATCTATGTATGTATGAGATCGAATTGAAATTGCATATGCACTAAATTGGTACAAAAATGGAATTTGAACATGACCTAAATTGGTATAGAAATGTGGTGCACCTATGTATTAACTGTTGTTTAGCTTGCGGTATGTCATTAGGTCTTCTTATACGTATGATTATACTGATCAGAGTACATCCTAAAGTGCATGGCAGAGTTTAGGAGGAGTGTCTGTCACTAACGGTGAGTGGTGTCGTGTCTGTTAGTATGTCTTCTGAGTTGCCCTATGCACGTATGGAGCATATATTATGCTAACACTATTATAGGTAAACGATATAAAACCAGCTCCGTAAGTACTGATTTATATATAGTGTTAGCACTGTTATGGGTAAGCGATGCAAAACCAACTTTATAACAATCAATATATAGTGATTAATGTGGGTAAGTGATGCAGAACCAGCTCTGTTTTTAAAGGCTAGCCAGGCACGGGTAAGCAGTGCAGAACCAGCCCTATGGCCTTACACCTAACGATACCAAATGGAAAATAAAATTTTGAAAGAGAAAGTTCATGAAACTATCGATTGCCATCTTTGTTTACCTTACAAGAAAAGAGGAACTTGATTGTGTTTTACATATGCATTGATTATATGAATTTTTTGTGTCAGAACATTGGTTATTACTTGAAAAAAAAAATGTTTACTCTTTATAGAGATTAATGTTTGTATAAATGTTTTGAATGGAAACCATGACATTCACTTAGCTCATTTAGCTCACCATTTATTTTTTATTCTTTTTTTTATTTTAACCTCTCAGGTGCACGCTCAGGGTTTTCAATAGTCGAGATTCCACCATTTGAGTAGCTACCTTCATCACGTGTGGCTGTGTAGGCATTTTTGCTTGTATATTTGTTTTACATGTATTGCATAATCAGGAACATGTTTTGAACATCTTTTGTGTAAAAATAGATTGTAAATGTTTTATTACGTATAGTTCATTATCTTCGTAAATATGTCTTGATCTTGTTTTGTGAAAATATGGTTATTTATAAATGTTCTTTTCTTTAACTAGATGCACCGACGTCACTGGCGATCTTGGGCAGGGATGGCAAAGCCGGTTAATCAAAATGGTCTGGGGTTCAGAGATTTTTCCATAACATCCACAACCTATTCCTACAAGCTGTGGTGGAAATGGCGCACCAAGAAGGGTTTGTGGGCTCAATATGTTAATCAGGTCTCTTGGCGCCATTCAGCCGTCAGAGCACGCCTTCAAAAAGTGGATTCCTTCATGCGGTCAAAAACAAGAATTATGGTGCATAATGGGAAGTGTTCTTCCCTGTATGATAATTGGAGCGGCCAAGGTACTTTGGTGGACTACTTCCAGTTGGACTCAGTAGAGGACCTTAGAGAGTTGCAACTTCGAGATTTATAGGTGGTAGGAACTTGGGATATTTTAGCTATACGGGAGATCCTCTCGGTTGAGGCCATCCAGTTTGTGACTCAATTTAACTTCAACATCACAGGTGAGGAGGATGTAATCATCTGGGAGCATTCCAATTCTGGTCATTTTACATTGTCGTCAGCGTGTTCTGCTCTTTATACGCAGTCCTAGGAATATCCTTAGTTGGCTACGGTTTGGGGTTCAGTGATACCTTTACGGATTGCATTTTTTATGGCGACTGATGAATAGGTTTTTGCCTTTTCCTGAGGTCCTGAACTCTTTTGGATTTTGTCTACCTTCAAAGTGCTATTCTTGTAACTCGATTGATACAATGGAGCACTGTTTTCTAGAATGCCAATTGGCTCAGGAGGTGTGGTTATTTTTTGAACAGCAGCTGGCTATCCGCTTCCCTCGATTAGTCGGACTTCAAATATTGTTCAACAGTATGATGGAGCTTCGTCTTATGGGACAGGATTTGCAGAAATTTGTGGTTTGTGTTCATTTCGTCATTTGTTGGGCTATTGGAGGGCTTGGAATAACGCCTTGTTCAATGCCCAACCTCCTAACAGCTCGCAAGCTATTGCATTTGCACTGACTGCTTTGTTTCAGGTTTTGGTAATTCGTCCCTTTCATATTTTTGCATCATCCCGGAACATAATTCAACACCTAGGGGGTTTCAATGCTCTGAACGTCTGATCATCACTTGGACGTTAGTATGGACCAAGCCTTTGCAAGGGCGGATGAAGCTGAACGTTGACGGTTTTTCACTTGGTAATCCTGGACATGCAGGAGGGGGGGCGGTTCTTCGGAACTCTGATGGGGCTGCACAATTTGCTCATGCCTTCTATTTTGACTGGGCTACTAATATGGACGCTGAAATGAGGGCCTTGTTACGGGGATTGCAGTGTTGTCATGATTGGAATTTGTGCGACGTGGTAATTGAGTTGGATTTTCTTGTGTTGGTGCATTACTTGGCTGGGGATAGTCGTCAATGGCCTTGGAAGATCAGGACAGAGCTTCAGCAGATTAATCACTTAATTCAGCAGATGGACTGTCAGCTTATTCATGGGCTCCGTGAGGTCAATATGGTAGCGGACTCCTTAGCAAAACTGACCAGCAATTCGTGTACCTCGACTTCTTTCACTGCAAGCACTTTACCTCGACGAATCCTGGGGCAGTGCGCATGGATCAGCTTTCTTTTCCTTATGTTCGTACTAGAATCAAATAGATTGCTTTGCTCATGTATGTCACCTGGGCTTTTGTTCTGGAGAGGTACTTGTCATATGCCCTGCCTCTCTATGTTCTTGTTTTCTTAAGCTAATAAAACGGGCACCGTCTCCCAAAAAAAAATGTTTGACCCTTTGAGCTTGTCTTTGAATGGACTTGAAGTCCAAAAGTAGCAATAGTGCTTTGGTTAAGTGGATAGAAGTGTTTTGAAATAGTTTTCAAAAATCATAACGTTTTTTATTTTACTAAATAACAGTTATTATGCTATCAAAATTTTTAATAAAAGTTACTTTTAAAAACTTCCACTACTATTCCTTTTTATTTTCTTTATATTGATTTTAAAATATTTTGAAGAATAGTAAAAAGGCTTAGCTCTAGGGGAACTTTCTAGCTAGACTGGATATCGACTAGAGGGCTTTTGTGGGGTGCTGGGTAGGTTGCCTAGTCATCAGGGTCCTATCAGTTTAACCTTCTAGCAAAATTAGAGACCTTTACTAACCCAATTTCTTGTTCTTCTCCTAATCATATCAAAAAGGATTTGCAATACAAATTTTTTAAAGATAATGGAACTCCAAGGTACTTAAATGATGTATGACATTTTAGTTAGTTGTTCCAATTCTCCTTTTGTATGCTCAACATCTCTACAAAGGATAAGGAGGCTTTTTTTCTCGTAAATACTTGATCCTAGTGGCTTACTAAAGGTGTCTAAGGACTTCTTAGGCATGAGATGGAAGAAAGCTTAGCTTTGTTGAATAATAAGGAGTCATCAACAAAGATCTTGTGTGAGATTTGGAAGTCTATTACATTTTTGTGCCAACTAAAAAAGTTATCCCCTGTAGTATTTCCCTATAGAATCCTTACTAATATCTCAATTGCAATTGTAAAAAGATACAAGGACAGAGGATCCCCTTTCCTTAATGCTCTTAAACCTTAGAATAAAGTTCAAAACTTCACCACCCTTTACCATTGTGTTATATGAGATAGTTCTTATGCATTCCACATTTTAGTTTGTGAATTGACATAGAAATCCCATAGTCTCCATGGATAGAAAAATGAATTCCCATTGTAAAGTATTAAAGGCTCTATCCATGTCTACCTTAAGAGAGAAGTTTGGAGCTTCTATCCTCTTCTGTAGCATAAGCGATGGTGTCAAATGCGTGGGTGAAGATAGGGACTAACCCAACACCAACTTTTTTAAACAACACTTCCATGCCCTACTATCCATCACAGAGGAGGAAGGTCAAGAATGTGGGCGACAAAAAAAAATGCGGGAGTTACGGGTCATAATTAAATGGACCATATACAGGTAGGTAAGGTTTGACCGAAAATCTTACAATTACGTGATCTCTACATTATCAATGAAAACCTTAATAGTGGAGAAGGAAGACATTGTGGTGTTCCAGATTGTACAACTGGTGACAGTTATGCAATGGCTGAGACTTAAGGTTTTGACTTTGGTGCCGAAGATGAGCTTACGAAGATAATCAATGCAAGAACAATGTGTTCAAGGTGGAGGCTCAGGATGGAGTAAGAGAAGCATGAATGCATAGATGAATCAGAGGGAGCGAAGAGAGTAGAAGGACCTGACCAGACAACATCAGAGGAGTCGGCAGAGAGCGATGGAGCTGCCATGGGGAGCTAGTTTAAGTCAAGATGAGAGAGTGTGAAAGGTTTTTCCCAGGGAGGAGGAGGACGAGGATGACGGATGAGAAGAAGCAGTGGCAGCGACAAAGGACGATCAAATCATTTTGACATTATGATAAATAATTGATATAACTAATAATTTTTTTATTTTTAAGGATATGGTATTACAATACCAAGTAATATTAAAATAACATCTTGTATGAATCTCACTGAGACGCAGAATCTAAAAAGGTCCAATAGTACGCAGTCTTATCTCTAACTAATAGAGAGGTTGTTTCCAAATGACCACATAAAAAGAAAGAAAGTGAGAGAGAGGAGAGAGAGATAGAGAGCTAGAGCTAGAGCTAGAACTAGAAAGAGAGAGGAGGAAATAAATAAATAAATAAATAATAAGAAAAAGGTTTAAAAAGAAGGTTATTAATAATAAGATTAATAAAACTAATAATAAAAAAACTAATAATAATAATAATAATATGGTTATTAATATTATTCTTATTACTAATTTAATAGTAGTTGTTGTTGTTCTTATTGTTACGGAGGCAGTGGTGGTGATAAGACTATTAATAATGCTAATAATAATAATACTAATAATAGCTACTGAATCTAACTAAATCCTTATAAGATAAGTACCACCTATTGAGAAGTTTAGGCAAACTACAAGAAAGATTACAATAATCTCTTTACAAGAGCTCCTTTATTTGAATCCTAATACGCATAAGTTTTCTATTACGGGTCATGTCCTTGATAAGTTCCAACATTGTCAAATAGTTCCTAATCACCTCTCCCTAGTTCTTCTTAGGCCTCCCTTATTTTCTTTTACAGTCTTTGAGTATGATCTTCTCACATCTTCACACTAAAAGGTTTGAGTGTCTCCTCTTAACATGTCCAAATCACCTAAGTTTGTCTCTCATACTTTGTCAATAATATTAGCTACCTTCAATATGTCCCTTACTATCACATTCCTAACCTTATCTTTTTTAGTGATGTTGCACATTCATCAGAGTATCCTCATCTCCGTCACCATTAACTTATGACTATGCACTTGTTTGATGGGCCAACATTCTACTCTATAAAGCATGGCTGACCTAATCACTAAATGATATAATTTATCTTTAACATTAAGTAGTATCTTCTTGTCACACGGAACTCTTGATGCGCTTCGCCATTTAAGCCACTTAGATATGATCTGGTGGACTATGTCTTTATCAATCTCTTCATCCCTTTGGATGATAGAACCCAAATATATAAAAATGCTCCTTCTATGGTATAATGCCATAACCAATATTTACCTCATTAATACTTATTTGCAGTCCTAAAAATTTATACTCCACGTACTCACTCTTAGTCCTACTCAATCTAAAGCCCTTCGACTCTAATGTATCTCTCCAAAGTTCAAACTTGGCATTGACCCCATCTTTTGTCTCGTCTACTAAAACAATGTCATCAGTAAATAACATACATCAAGGCATATCCCTTTAGATATTCTTGGTGAGCTCATCAATCACTACTACAAACAAGAAAGAGCTCAAAGAGGATCCTTGGTGTAGCTCAATATCTATAGAAAAATGCTCTGTAACTCCTCCTATTGTCTTTACTCTAGTTTTTACACCTTCATACATATCCTTAATAATTTTGATATAATTCATAGGAACCACCTTGACTTCTAAACACCTCCACATGATTTCCCTTGGAACCTTATCATGCGCTTTCTCTAAGTTAATAAAAACCATGTGTAACTTATGTTTTCTTTCCTTGTAACACTCCAATAACCTCCTACGGAGACGCAAGGCTTCCATGTATACCTTCCTAGTATGAAGCCAAATTGGTTTTTTAAGATAGAGGCATCCTTCCTTATTCACTTCTCAATCACCTTTTCACATAATTTCATGGTGTGACTAAGTAATTTGATGTCTTTATAGTTGTTACAACTTTAGACATCCCCTTTGTTCTTGTATAAAGGAATTACCATACTAAATCTCAACTCGTCTAACATCTTAGCAGACTTAAGGATCACATTAAAAAGCTTGGCTAGCCAAATGATACTCTCTTCACCTAGGCTCTTCCACACCTCTATGAGTATCTCATCAGACCTTACTGCCTTACTGCTTTTCATCTCCCTCAACGCTTTCTTAATTTTATCCTTTGTAATATATTGGTACAAGTAAAATTACGAAACCTAGCGGATGAGTTAAGTTTACCTAAAGAGATGTTTTCCTCTACGCCTTCATTAAAAAGGCTATAGAGATATTATTATAAAATAATCATCTATTTCGGTTCGTGCCATTTATTTTTAAAAAGCTTAAGATTTAAATTGAAATTTTCAAATTTCAACTTGTATTTTATATCTCATAAACTAAGTTGTCTATATGATTAAAGTATATGTAAAACTAAGAGTTATCGTTATCCTAACATAATTATCATTATATTAACTAGCACGACATGTAATATGCTTCTTGGGTTTAATTTTACTTTAACATATGCGAAATGTGGATATATATAATTTACAACATGCATGTATACTTACACTACAAAAATTTGTCGCCAATGCTTTTTAGCAACGAAAAAAATTTGTCTTTAAATCACAGTAGCAAAATATTATTGACGACATTTTTTGAATATCGTCACAAATCAGATCTCATTCCGATCTCAGATATGTCGCTAAAAGTTACTTACAAACACTTTGTTTTCGTGGCTAAAAGTTATTAGTTGCATTACCATATATGTAGGTAATAATATTATGTTTTGTAATAAATGATATTTGGTGACTATTTTCTTAATGTCGCTAAAAGTTATTCATGTTGTTTATGGAACGTAGCTAAAAATATTTAGCAATGATTCTTTTTATTTAGTTTTTAAAAAATTTTGATTTAATTTTCAATTGTTTTTAAAATTATTGTTAACATTTTTACGAATGTAGTTAAAAAATTTTGGTGATGATTTTTTATTTTGGATTAAACAATCCTACTAATATTTTTCATTTAATTATAATTAATCATAAGATTTTTAATCCATTTTATTATTTTTAATATTTAGATTTTTATTTATAATTAATTAAACAAAAATAAAATTTAAAATAATTAAAAATTAGAAGCATTTTATATAAAAATTAAAATTTATTAAATATTATTTACAAATGTACACACACAAAAATTAAGTACAAACTAAGACTCATGTTCATCATCACTACTTACGTAATTTAGGTCAAGTATTTGTTTAACCATCTTTTTAAGCTTAGCTAACTTTTGTTTAGTATGGTTTAATTTGTAATGAGCAAAAGTTAAACATTACATTGTAATTGAGCCTTAAGCGACCAGTTGTCTTAAAGTGTCGTTACATATGCTGGTCATCACGATGATGAACCAATTAGCTTAGGGTCATACCCAAAAGTTTTGATGTACCCTGATGTTGTACTAAAGACATTATTGTGAATCTCATCTATGTTTGGCTCCTTTCTGTCAGACAATGATCTTTGCGACAACTTCTACATCTTATTCTAAAATTTAACATATTGATAGTTAATACTACATAAATAAATAAGTATAAAAAATTAAATAATAAATAAATAAGTGTATACTTATATAATTATTTTGTGCTTTTTCATATGTCCAGCCTTCACCTACTTACATACTACAAGGTAGGTGAAGTCTGGACTTCTGAAGAAGCACAAAATAGTTATGTACTATTCTCCATGTAGTTCCTTCTGAGTCTGTTTTATGGAGAAAAAAGATTGAAACACAATAAATACTATTGTACTTACTGATATAATTATAACTTCTAAAAAAAGAACTTACAAATTCATTTCGTATTATAACAAATGATTTGGAGCCTTGGTTGTGTGGACTTTTCATTTTTCTCCTCTATTAAGATTGGCTTTCTCACACTTTTCTTAAATAAATAAAAGAAATTGTCATTAAATTGTGAGACAAGATTAATTGAAGCAAATGTAAAAAGAAAAAAGACAAACCTTAACATTGGTAGAGGACATATAATCACACATTTGGATCTAATTTTATGGAGTCACCTGCTTAGGAACATATCTCCTTGACTCCTCATCTTAAGGAAAAATTTGTAGTATTTATGTAGTCAATAACAATGATCATTGACCCTTTGTTTCAACAGTGAACTCTCATAACTTGAAATTTCAAGCTTCTCAATATTGACAATATTGAGCTTTAGTGATACCTCAGAACCTTTAATGATATCTCTACCTCTTTTTCTGATACAAGTATTGGAACCTAAAAGAAATAATTATAACAAAAGTTCATTAAACATGTAAAGGTATAATTGAGGATAAATGTAACTACAGGTGGTAAAAATTCACAAACCTGAAGATCCCTCAGCATTAGTTGTGGTGATATAGGTTGTTGGCTAGCTTCATTAATGGATAAAGATTGCTGTTGTTATTAGATAGGGTAGGATTGAACTGGTTGTTATGGGGGGAGGAACATCTTTATTAGTTCCCACCTTCTTTCCCTTGTTTCATCCAAGTGCCGTTATATTGAATATCTATAATGATTTCTCAATGATTTTCCAATATAAAATATTATTAAATTATTTCTCTATGAAGTTACAATATAAAACAAAACTAATTAGAATAACAATATAAAAAACTTGTAAAATTGTTCCTTAAATCATTTCAGAGTATTTGACAAAACATTAAAAAATCATTATCAAAGATGATTGGAACCGATGGCAACTTAAAACTTCTATTTGTTCTTATTACTTATTTATTATTTTGTATTAGCTCCTGTTATAGAAATATATTATTCAATTTTAAAAAAGAATGAAGATTGGATCTTTGGCCCCACAATTTGAGTCATATTAGAAACATTTTTAGCGTGTTTCAATCATTACAAAGTTCATTATTTGTTAAAAGAAAAAATGTAAAACTTCAAAACTTTACAAGTGTTGACTTTTTTATGTCTGTAAATAACACATCTAACAAATATAAGGAAAATTTGAATCGTATTCCAAAAATTAGCATTAATATGGTTATAGTTTCTTTCAATAAGGAATTTGTTATGTGTATTAGTACTATTGTTACCATCATTTTATGAATTTTAATACATGCTTATAAAGTGAAAGTTATAAGGAAGTAAGCCTTCAATTATTTAGTGATGTGCATACAAGGGAGACATTTTTACTTCAATCAGTATAGTAATAAGAAGTGCTTAAACCAACATAGTTATAAGAAGTGATTCAATGACCTTAACTTATGAACAAAGTTATACATACTTCACAGTATTTGAAAGATAAACGAATTAACCATAATGAAATACATTGTTTTTACAAAATGAATTATAATAAAATACTTGACTTTTAGAAAATGAAGCATAATGGAATACAAAAGAAAGAATAATAAAATACATAACTTTTACGAAATGAAGCATAATGAATCTAGAAAGAAGCATAATAAAATACATTACTTTTACAATATTAAACTATTTGTAGTTAGAAAGAACAACTTTTTTATCCTTGATGTAATACAATTATATTATTTCAAAGATGACACTGTAAAAGTCAATAAAATCATCGTCATGACATCCCTCAATAACAACCCCACAATTTTGACTTTTAAGTCGACTGTCTTGATCTTCCATGTGAAATTTAACCCATTAACAATGCAACATATATATTTTCCTACATATATGAGGCCCATATGCTAAAGAATATAATGCAGTTGTCACCTCTTGCATGTTACGGTTATACAAGCGTATCATCTATATGACAAAATAAATTTAGAAGTTCATCTGACATACAAATTCTCGTAAGTTCATAATATTTCCAACAATATATAACTCACTCGAGTCTTAAACCATGATAAGAAATTAAGCTTATGTTTTTCTTCAACATTAACAATCTCTTTACTTCAAATGACTCTTTGTGCTCCTTATTTTCAATTCATTGTAAAAAAAAGTTAGCTAATAATTTGTTCTATTGTTATGATATAATTCTCATTCTCTCTTATTGTATACAAAATGAATCAAAGAGTTGAAGCTTTCTAGTAGCCATAATTTAATGAATTTGGTTATTAGGTAGAGGCATTCGCGACCTTCATGACATCTATCTATCCTTTCTTTTTTTTCTTCTAATAACATAGGAAACCAAAAAAAACGACACCATTCCTTTTTCTACTTTATATAAGAGCATATAATGCATCAAAAAATTTCAAGATAACAAAGTGAACATATTTTTTGGTCAATGAAAAATTATCTTTTAATTGTAACCATTTGTGTTAATCTACTAAACTGCTTCCAAGAGAATTCTTAACTCTCAGTTGTATATAAGAACTATTAATTATTTCGTCCATCTAAAAATCTTATGCATGAGATTACAAAAAATGCATCTTCCCAACTAGTTAGTGATGACTTCCTTTCATGCGTTTGAATGTGCCTTAAGGATTTGAAGAGAGTTCATATTATTTCTTTGGTAAAAATAAAGAGAACTAAAACTATCTCAATATCTTATGATCAAAAAATCAACAATCATTATAACAGAAATCACCAATTTGGCAAACAAATTACGGGGAGCTTGACAAAGCCCATAAAGCAACTTACGCAAGCTACAAACCTTACTAGAATGAGAGGCAGAAAAAGCTGGTGGCAAACGCATATAAACCTCTTCATATAAGTTACCATGCAAAAAAGAATTATAGACATCCATCTTATGTAATTCCTAATCTTTTGCCACAGCGACAGTAAGAAAAGTTCGCAATGTAACCATTTTAGCTATAAGATCAAATGTTTCAGTTAAGTCCTCACCCTCTTTCTGATTACTTCCATGAAAAATAAAACAAGACATGTGATGCTTAACAATACCATCAGAATTATATTTTATGTGATAAACCCATTTGCATCTAATAGCTTGCTTACTTGGAGAAAGATTCTCGACAATCCCTCCACCTAAAGTCACGTATAGCCTTATGAAAGGAAACAGGCTCAACCTCTATGTCAATAGCTGCAACAAAAGCCTTATGTTAGAAGAGAATTTGTCACATGAAATATAATAAGCTATAGGATACGGATTACCTGAGGACGCTGAGGAAGGGGAACTCATGAGGGGGTCTACACACTTCACTATATTACTAACCACATAATCCTTGAGATGAACATTTAACTATTTTTGACGATGACCACACCCTATATTAATTGCAAAAGTATTATTTTCCACAGGACATGGGATAAATTAGAAACTTGCTCAACAATACAATCAGCCCCATCACATTCCCCTTCATTTTAACTCCCCTTGTAGATCAAGACAACAGGGGAAGACACTTTATAATGTGTTGGGAACTCAGTCGCAGGTGAAGGCTCTAAATTGGAATATGGAACCTCAACATAATTAGGAATAGGTGGGTTGATAGGGGATAAATTGGGTGAAGATGTTGAGCCATGGGTAGCAAGATATAGAAATTGAGTTTCATCAAATGATGCATCCTAAGATACAAAGTACTCCTTTGTCTCTAGATCATAAAGTTTCCACCCCTTTTTATTATGAGGATAATTGACAAATAAGCATTTTTTACTATGAGGTCCAAACTTATCTCATTTACGCTTTTGACAATGAGCGTAACACAAACATCCAAAGACATGCAAATGCCCATATAAGGGAGGAGACCCAAAAAGAATTTCATGAGGAGTCTTACCATTATGAAGAGATGTTGGGGTTCTATTAATAAAATGCCCAACAGTAAGAATGCATTCCCCCCAAAACTCAATAGGAAAAATGGCTTAAAAACAAAAAGCGCATGCAACATTTAAAATATATCTATGTTTTCGCTCAACACAAACTTTTTGTTAAGGGTTATCAATACAGGAAGTTTGAAACTCCATCCCATTCTCTAAAAGCAGACCACTCCTCGTTGCTAAGTTCAAGAATGTGAAATCAATTCGCACTAGTTAACACACCATTATTCTGATCAGAAGGTGGCCCGAGGCTTTGTGTCGCATTCGTAATAGTCTGTATATTACAAACCGAAACCTATCTACCACTGCGCCTTCCACCTCTACCACTGTCAGAGGAAAACTACTATGGGTAACCGTGAAGCTAGAAATAGCTCTTGACTTCATAACTTGACTTTTTATAATGAGAGCATACTACTTGATCACTTGAGGTTGACAAATTACATTTCTCTTTTCTGCAACTTTCATTCCATTCACAGCAAAACTGATAGCATCTATGTTTCTTTTGTTTCTCCAGTGACTTGTTTATGTCTATCACGTTGAATAATATTAGAGAAAGCAGTACTAAGATTGGTAAGTGGAGTCTTACTTAGTATATTAGTTCGAACTGTCAATATAAGCAAATAATGAATTTGCGATGGAAAATAACGATGGTAAACAAACGGTCATTGTTTTCCGATGAAATACATAAGGTCGTCGATAAATAGGTCGAGAAAATTTAAATGAAGCGACGGAACAATATTGTCGGCAAGTAAAGCGGGAGTTGGTGGTGAAAAGTTGAGTTGTTGACATTTCCGAAAGAATATTAACGACGAAAAATGTCGTCAATAAATTTTAAACCAATATGTCGTTGTGGCCTTGCAATTGAACGTTATTAACTTAAATAAAACGACGTCATTTAGTTTAGCTTAAAACACACCTGTAAAAGCTTCTCCCCCCATCACCATCGCTCCTTCTTTCTTCTCTTCCCTTCTTTCTTCTCTCTTCCTCCTTGCAAGCTGCGTTTACTCCTCTAGCACGAAGTTGTCTCCCATTCGTGCTACGTCTGATCACATCGTGCTACTTTCGATCCTCTTCTCTGAGCAAACGACCATTTTTGTGCAGGTATACATGTTGACCGTGGGTGTTTGTTTTTAATTAATTAGTTTGTGTCTTTGATTTTTTGTATGTTTTGGTGTTTTGTGAATGGATAAGTGTTAAGTCAAGAGGACTTCATTTCTATTAATTTTGATGACAACCAAATAATAATAATCTTAGAAATGTAAGAACTATTTTGATGAGTTTGTTAAATGTGTATAAAAATGTAAGTAACATTTAGTCAACTCAGAAGGTGCGCGGGCAATGACAGACAATATATCTACAACAGACGATACATCAGCAGCAGACGAAGTATGACAACAGGCAATACGCGACACCAAATGTAACATCCCGTTACCCATGTTAAGGCTAAAGTAGTAAATGTGAGAGATTACTAATAAATTAGGAAACACATCTCATGCCCATGCATACATAAGATGCACATGCACATGAATATTGAATCTTTTCAGATAAAGATAATTGTACATGCATTCATTGACGTTCTGGGTATAATTGTTAATAAATGTGATTATTACTGAGAATTGTGATTTGTTTGTATTGAAAATTGATTTGGAGAGTGTAATTGTTGATTTAGAATTTTTGGAAGATTTTAGGAAAATCTTCAGAAAATTTAAGGATATTTTGGGACTAGGAAAAAATGTCAAGTAGCAAGACAAATGATAAATCGTAGTAGAATTTACTGTCAAATGGCAATGGAAATTTTTATAAATGACTTTAGGAATTTTAACAATTGTCATTAAAAATTGGGAGACAATTAGAGTAAAAATTGGAGACAAATAGACTAGTTTTTAATATGGGTCCACATGGGACCATAGGAAGGTGACAAGTGGCAGTGATAAGTGTCACTACCACTCACCACTCATCCCACTCACGATACTCTTCATTTGAAAGACCCACTAAATTGTTTTGTCTTCAATTTATCTCTTGCTTTCTTCATATTTTTGTGTCTCCTTCTTCTTCTCTCCTTCTCCTTCACGATTTTTGACTCACCCACATTGAACCTTGCCCCATCTCTCAATTGCTACTTCCATCTTGTTGTTTCTTCAATTTACCACAAGAAAAACCTACCTTTACCTCCATTAGAAGCTGAAGAACATGGGATGCTTGGGAGCTAAGGTTGAGTGAGATTATGAAGATTTGGGAGCTAAATCAAGTAAGTATCTTGTCAAATATCATGGGTTTTTGTTAAATGAAGCAATTGTGATGATATTTAGAGGTTAATTTGATGAAATGGTGTTTTGGGTGTATGGGTGTCGTGAATGGTGAGAATGTGTAAATTTCTTGCTTATATATGCTTGATGAATAATGATTTATAGGGATGATTTGAGATTGAATGATCATCAAAGTGGGTTTTACTGAAGATACATGAAGTAGAGCTTAATGTAGAAGATAAACCTAGAAGAGATAAGTCTATCGCATTAAAGGCTGGTCAGAAGAATCAAAAAAACTAGAAAAATAGAAGCACATCTTCAAAAGCATTAAAGATTGAAGAAATCAAGAATGATGATGCCAGTGAATCTGATCTAGATTCAACTGAAGGTGATGTTGAACTACCCTTCATTTCAAGAAAGATTAGGAGGATGTGGAAAAAGAAAGCAAAAGGAAATAAAGACTTTTCTTTTAAGAAGAATAGCAGAGACGAAGCTAAGATTGAGAAAACTTCTATCATCTACTATGAATGCAATAAACTAGGACATTACAGGTTTGAATGTCCATTGCTCAAAAGAAAACAGAAGAAAAGTAAAGAAAATAAAAAGAGCATGATGGCAATGTGGGAAGATTTGGAATCATTCGAATTTGATTCCGATTCAGAAGCGTCAGAACAAGCAAATATATTCTTGGTAGCTGAAAAAGAATGCAACGATGAGGTAACTTCTAACTTTTGCTCAAAAGAAAAAGAACCAAATTACATCATTTTCACTTTTTGAATTGAATGTGAACAATACACCCGAAGGTCTGGAATTTTGGAGAATTTATAAGAAGAAATGAGAGTTTTGATAATGTGTGATCATGTAATGTTGGAATAACCGTAATGAGTGAATTGTTGGTATTAAAGTACCAAATACATGTGTTTAATGGAGATGAAGTGGTCCATATAATTAAAGTTGTGATTCAAAAAGAGAAGTGAAGCGTATCTAGTGAAAATGACGAGAAATTGAGTTATAAAATGGGAAATTAGATAAGATGTGAAATTTGATAATATACCTGGGATTGTCATTGAGCATGCATTGTACATAGTCCATCTACATATTTGTGCATAAATAAATGCTCTAATTGTGCAAAGTTATTAATGTGTGTGCGCAATGTGTGTATTGCATAATTGTGATGTGCAGGTTAAATGTTCGCATTTAGATGTTTCCAGATCTTGGAAGCAATTGCTAATCTAAAGCGTACTGTAAGTAGACCGAGATGGTCTCATCTCATTATTTGTTCTATTTGAATTTTGTATTGATTGACTACTGAATGCTCATATGAATGTGAATGACTATGTTGGTTTCTAAACAGGAGGTCCAATAATTGTGATGTTGATTTGGATATTGAAATGCTACTTGAATGTGAATTGGATAAACTATGTCTACTTAATGTGATTGTTAAATGTGTTATGAATGTGCATTTGCATATGAATGAAAGTGTGAATTCTCAACTTTAATGTTGAATGCCTGAATAAGGTCCGATGATATGAGAAAGTGATTGAATGGGATATGCAAATGTGAGTGATACATTCCATTGCATGAATGCATGAAATATAATGGCAATTGTGACCAGAATAGTCAACGATTAGAGCTTAAAGCTCAATGAGTAAAAATGAGCCTCGAGCTCAAAAGTGATTCAGAGCCTCAGGCTCAACGTTTAATGAGCCCTGTATCCCCCAAGTGGATAAGGGACAGTTATTAATGAGCCCTAGATGGGACATTTTAGGCACTCGGTCACAACAAAGTAACAAATGGAAAGTGAGTCTCAAGTGCATTGCATATGCATAATATGAATGATTAAGTGTATTGAATGTGAAATAATGTGAATTTTGAAATAAAGTGAGATGTGTGAATTATATGTTATATGACTGGGTGAGCCATCGATGATGGTCACTCATTGAGTTCGCAAAACTCACCCAAAATTTGCAATTATTTTTCAGGA
>JANIJH010513293.1:6217-16731 GCA_024520975.1 Erythroxylum areolatum
ATATTGACTGGAAACCTTGATGCTGCTCCCGTGAGGCTTATCGATGAAAAATTCCACCAGTTTAGGAGTCACAACAAAAACTTGTTTTCTTGATTCACAGGTGTAAACAATGCCATGTACCATACTATTGAAATCAATTATAGGTGATTAAGTTAAACATAAATACTTTAACTTCAATGTAATTAACGTAAACTTAGTATTAACACAAAAAATTCATAGGTTTAATAGACAAGACATTTTTTGGTATAATAAACCTTTAGGACGACATATAGGCTGGAAACCCATGATACGGCTCCCATAAGGCTTATAAGTGAAAAATCCACGAGCCTAGGAGTCACAGTAAGAACTTGCTTTCTTGATTCATAGGTGTAAACAATGCCACGTACCATAGTATTGACATCAATTGAAGGTAATTAATTTGATTTATTAATACTTAGAGGATGTTGTGTAAAGTTTAGATGCTCTGTAAACTTAGGGGATATGAAGAATACTAACTATGAAATCACTTTTATAAATTAACAGTTTTGCAAAAATGAGTAATGTTGATATTTCTTGGATGTATAGATGATTAACACTTGATAGTTCATTCATCCTGAGTTTGTTAAGGGAGCTAAAGCTTTTATTCAGTATGGATGTTCTCAACCTGCATATATGGATGGCCTAAAGATCAGATGTCCATGTAAAAAGTGCAAAAATATTTGTTTCCTTCCTATTGATGAAGTGAATGACCATTTTTTAAGAAAAGGGATTTATTCCAAATTATTTTGAGTAGACACGACATGGAGAGCTATTAGTTTGTAGCACCTCAAGTGGTAATGAAGTAAACTCATCAGTAAATGTGGATGAGTTTGAAGGGGGATTGGATTTAGAGTAAATAATGTTAGTGCAACTAAAAATCCTTATATGCAAATAATTTATGATTCAGCTGGTTATACCTTTCAGGAAAATATAGAAAATCTTGAAGAAGAATTAAACCCATATGTAAATTTTTTTTGACTTACTATACTCAACTGAGCAAGAATATAAAATCTTGAATATTGAATATAAAGTCTAAAGGGCATATTTTTTATCATAGTTTTAATAAAATTCCTGGATGATGTAATGAATCATTGCCTCCTCATCATACAATGGTTGATAGTTTCTACAATATAAAGAAACTTATTAGGGGTTTTTGGTTTGCCTATTGAAAAGATTAATTGTTGCAAATTAGGATGTATGTTGTATTGGGGAGATGATGTGGAATTACAAGAGTGCAAATTTTGTGGTCAATCTAGGTTCAAGCTTATAAAGGATTCTAAGAAACAAAAATTAGCACCTTGGAAGCGGATGTATTATTTCTTGCTAACTCTGATACTTTAAAGACTATATGCTTCTGATGTTACTGCATCTCGCATGAGATGGCATGATGAACATGAACAGGAAGATGGAATAATGAGTCATCCATCGGATGCACAGGCAAGGAAACATTTCAATAACACCTATTATGAGTTTATAGCTGAAAGTTGAAATGTTAGGTTGGGATTGTCGACAGATGGATTCCAACCTTTTTGTCAATCTAGCTAACAATATTCGTCATATCCAATCATAATTACTCCTTATAATTTGCCTCCATGTATGTGTATGAATGAGGCACATATCTTCTCGATAGTGATTGTGCCAGGGCTTGCAAATCTAAAGAATAAAATTTTTGTATTCTTAGAACCATTGATATCTGAATTGTAGCATCTTTAGAAAGATGGTGTGAAGGCATATGATGTGTCTTTGAAGCAAAATTTTATGTTGAGGGTAGCTTTAATGTGGACCATTAGTGATTTTTAGTATATGCTATGTTGTCTGGATGGAGCATAGCAGGAAAATTAGCTTGTCCTTATTGTGGCAATGATTCTAATGCATTTTATCATCCAAATGGGGGCAAAACATGTTAGTTTGATAGCCAAAGGAAATTTATTCCTGTAGATCATCCATTTAGACACAATAAACAAAATTTCATTAAGAATAGGATGATACAAACACCTCCTTCCCCTCACAAAGAGAATGAAGAGATATTGTAGGAGATTGATGAATTAGGGTTGTTGAAAGTTACAGAATTTGAAGCTGATGAAGTTAATATAAGCATTAGTAAAAGCTTTGGTTGGAGAAAATGAAGCATCTTTTAGGATTTTCTATATTGGAGAACTAATTTGATACATCATAATCTAGATGTAATGCATATTGAAAAAAATATTTTTGTCAATTTGTTCAATACCATAATGAACATTGAAGGGCAGACAAAGGACAATGCAAAATCACAAGTTGATTTGAAACTTTTTGTAGAAGGAATGAGTTAGATAAAGATCTTTAAACCAGTAAATATCTGAAAAAATGTTACACTTTGGACAGAAAACAAAAGGAAATTTTATGTGAACGGTTGAAAATTATAAAGTTTCTTAATGGTTATGTTTCAAACTTGGCAAAGGGTGTAGACATGAGGAAGTACAAATTATTTGGGATGAAAAGTCATAATTGTCATGTGTTTATGCAAAGGATAATTCCAGTTGCATTTCAGAAGTTGCTATCGAATAAGGTTTTGGAAGTTATAACAGAATTAAGTTTATTTTTTAAAAGCTTAACATCATTTGAAATAAAGTTGGCTAAAACGGAAAAACTAGAAAGAAAAATTATAGTAATTTTGTGCAAATTAGGAGGGATTTTCCCTTTAAGCTTCTTCGACAGTATGGAGCATCTACTTGTACATTTAGCATATGTGGCTAAACTTGCTGGTCTAGTTTAATATTGATAGATATATCCGTTTGAGAGAAAATTATATTAAATATTTAAATTGAAGTAATAACATGTTTTAATAACATAATTGTAATAACCTTATTTTCTAATGTAGGCATTTGCATCAATTGAAGAAAAGTGTCAACAGCAAGGCTAGAGTTGAAGGTTTGATATGTAACGCTTATTTAGTGGAAGAAGTAAGTATACTTTGTTCACATTATTTTAAGATGCATGTTCATATAAGAGAAAGAAAAGTTCCTCATAATGATGATGAGAAGGAATGGGTGATGTTGATAGTAACTTATTCATTTTCACATATCTTGAACGAATATATAGATGTTCAATAAAAATAGAGGAAGAAATAGAGGGTGCCCATGGTTACATTTTATTGAACTATCAAGAGGTTCAACCTTTTGTGCAGTAAGTTGAAATTGATTATTTAGGTTTTAAAATTTAGTGTTATTAACAAATGAAATACATAATAATGTTTTTAGATTATATGAGGAATGGTTACGCAAACTAATTCTCGAGAAAACATAGGATGATATCAATAAAGAAGTTAGAAGACACTTTCCTTAATGGTTCAAGAAATATGTGAGTTTTCACTTACAATTATTGAAATGATTGAATTATAAGATTAAAGTGTTCGAATGACAATATATTATTAATAAGACAATTTCTTTTGTGGACGCCTTAGAAAATCCAATAGAGAACAAGTTCATATGTGATCTTGCAAAAGGACCTTTGTGAACCGTTAAATCATATCCGGTGTATTTTGTTAATGGATACAAATATCATACATAATATTATGGTCATAGCATGGAAACAATAAATAGCAGAGTTTGCATATAGGGAGAATTAAGGGATTACTATAGTAAAATTATTGAGATACTTGAAATTGAGTACCCTACATTGCCAATAAAGCGGAATGTGATATTTAAGTGTGACTAGTTTGATCCAACTCTTAATGTTGATACAAAAGTGAATAGTCGATACATTCTAATTGAAATCAATCAGTGAAAAAGATTTAGACAATTTAAACCTTTCATGTTGATAATGCAAGCGATCTAGGTGTATTATGTTCCTTGTCCCAGCTTACCACAAGATAAGTCAGGTTGGTTGGCCATTTGTAAAGTTAAACCTAGAGGTGTTTTTGAATCACATGGAAAAGGAGAACAGATAATTGAAAGTGAAGCATTTCAGGAAGATGTTTATGAAATAAATGCCTTTGTTACATATGACGATAATGAACCTTTGAACGATCCAAATAATAAATATGTTGAAATTTCATCTAGAGAGGATAAGGAGGGTGAGAGATCTAAAGAAAAGCCTGAGTTTGATTGTAATTTTCTAGAAAAAGAAGATGATAATTTTGATTTAGCATTAAGTGTTGATAGTGATTAATTTGTGTTTATAATATAATATTATATTCAGTAAATCAATTATTGAATCAACAATATATTGTTATATATTGAATTAAAATTTTTATATTTATGGAATAGTCAACAAAATATGAATTTCAGGTTAAAATATGCCATCAAAGAGAAAACATGATATGATGCAACCGAGGTTCAGAGCACAATTTGGAGTTAGTTCCAAGTGAAGCATCACATTGTGTAGCTGCAACCGAATCAGATATTGTACCTCCAGCTACTACACTTGCAATTGAGGAATTCCCTTCCATGCCTACTATTATATCATCCACCACCCTTATATCGATAGAGATATCAAAGGTAAATGATGTGGATGAAAGAGGCAGCCTCCAGCTTGGAGCTGAGGGAGTTGATGGAAGAACTTACATCACAATTGTCAACAATCTGTAAGTGAAAATACATGAAATATCATATGGTTATAATTAAGTTATAGGTTAAAATTTTAAATTGATATAAAATTAATTGTTTTAATATTATGTTGATTTCGTTTAGACCGTGCTCAAGAAACATGACATCCAAATTCAAGGAGAAGATTGATCTTAAGGGTTATATATGGAATAATATCTTTAAGGAAACAAAGGATTTTTATTATCAGGAGTTTGAGGTAAAATTTTTTTAATTTTTAACTAATTTTTATACATTAATTAGATAAATATTGTAAATTATAAGTATTTATCATATGTTTTTTCTTTTTTTAAAGAATTTTTTGGGATTCTGAATTTGACGTGGTTATTTATAAAGTATGGGAGAGACAAGCACGTACAAGTTATCGAGATATCATTGGTGTGATGCACAAGACTGGTGTACGAACACCTTATATTTTTGAACAGATATGGAGTTATTGGCAACAGTATTGGACATCACCCGAGGTAATGTCCATTTTAGAGCATAATTCTACTAACAGACGTGGAGGATCAGGGGGAGAGAGTCTTCTTGTACATACTGGAGGACCTAATTACCCACCACGAGCATGTAGAGAGACTTGTAACTTGTAAGTATCTACAGTTTACACATATTTTGATTTTTTTTACTTTGACATGTTTCAATTTAATTTGATGTGTGAGTTTTGGAATGCAAATATATGTATTATGGAGATTGATAATGTTATAAATATCTAGTGTCATATATGGTTATGTTGTTGAGTTACTTTCTTTGTTCAACAAGGATTAAATATCATAAAAATAGAGAAAATTCTGTCTAAATTTTTGTAAATTGTAGTTCACTTATAACATTTTATTTTGATGTAGGAAAAGTCTATGGCTATGAAGCCTACACCTCATCAGCTCTTTTTACATACTTATACTGAGAAGCATGACGGTGTGACCTTCTCCAACACCTGATATAAAGAACTAAATGTATGTGAAAATTTTGCTTTAATGTTAATGCTTAATAATTATCACTTATTAACATAAACATTGCCTTCTAATAGGACCAAACACAAGAAAACATTCAACAACAGTCTTAGTAGTCTGAAGATGTTAATGAGAGTCAAACTTATCTTCATGCAGTGGGTGGTAGGAATCGTCATGGAAGGATATTCGGCTTATGTTCATTTGGGAACATATATTATTCGCAATCCCCCACATTCAGTACAACAACATCTAGTAGGTGATCCGCACCCAATGAAGTTCATGAGGTTCGGAGCACAATACAAACACTAACAACTCAGTTGCAACAGTCAATCATTTGGCATGAAATTTTTCCCAGCAACATTCAGTTTTTAGCTACTTTTTTTAATGCTTTAGCTACAAATTTTTTTTGTAGGTAATACTTTTTTTCTACGATTGATGAAAACATCACCTATAATTTTCAGCTACAGAGAATTGGTGATGCTTTATGTGACGAAACTAAAACATTAGCAATAACTATAGATGACGTTTCTATATAGACAATTGTTTACTTTGTTGTAGCGTGTATTCATATGTAAACTTTAGTTTGTACAATTCAATTCAATTTTCCCACTACCAAATCCAATATATTTTAATTATGACTCTAATTTAGTTCAAGAAAAAATCTAGAGTATGAAATCCACCAAAAATGAGTTTCTAGGTAGGGAAACCTATCGTAAACATGATCATGTCCTAAGACATATAACACTCTTTGTTCACACAAGATACGAGTTTTTACATACCTATATTTTTAATCGTATCTTCTTCAAAAAAATCCTTGATCTCATCAACATAACTTTATTCGCCTAAAAACTTACAAATTTTTTTGTTTTTTTCACAAAACACTCAAAATCACACATTTTTGTATATGTAGAACAATACATAATAGATACTCACTCATTTAAAAAAGTGAAAACCAAAAAAAAACTAGAAAACCAAGTTTAATATATATTTAATTTAATTTAACCAAATATTATTCTCACAAATAACATTCATCATTTTAAATCATTAGTTGATTTAGAATAAATTTTCTAGTTGGTCTTCTATATTATTCTTAGCATTTTCGACTTAGCATTTATGAATCACAATCCTAAGTACATAGCACTCAATTTGTTTCAAATTAAAATAAATCCTAAGTATATAGAACTCATTGTGTTTCAAATTAAAATACAAAAATCATCAACAACAACAACAACAAAATCCAGTATGAATCCTGCTACTCCGCGGGCCTGGGGAGGTCCAATAGTATGCATTTATCCCTAACTAGTTGAGAGGCTATTTCCAAATGACCCATATGGAAAGAGAAGAAGCAAGAGAGAGAGAGAGAAAGACATAGAGAGAGATATAGAGAGAAAGAGAGAAAGAAAAGAAAAGAAAAGAAAAAGAAAAAAGAAAAAAGAAAAAAGAGAAAAGAAAAAAGAAGAAGAAGAAGAAATACGCTTCAAATTAAAATAAATACTTGAAATTTGGGTATATGAGTACTGTCTCCATAATAGTAACTTTTGACCGGTTACTTGTACCTGGGAGACTTCATGGTTTTTTCTTTAGATGATGAAGATGAGGGAAACTATATATCAATGGATCAAGCATAAACTAGGTAATAGAGACAAAACTTGGTTTTGGTTTGATAATTGGTTGGACTCAAGTCTTACATAATCTTGGGCTGAACCATTTGAGGAATAGAATCCCTTGTTTAAAGTCTCATCTTTGATATGGAATGGTACATGACATAGACTTTTTAGAGGCTTTGATCATCTTGCATAATATCCTCCTTACTTAAATGATGTGATGAATGAGTATGATATCATTTGTACTCACAGTCTAAATAGAAAATTCACAAACAAACCATGTTTTTAGTTATTTACCAATGGACTTCCTGAAGTTCCCTAGTATAACATCTTATGGAGAACACTCTAATCCAAAAATCTCTTTGATCACTTGGCTTGCCCTAAAGAAAAACTTCAGACTAAAAGTCAATGGCATGGAAATGTGGACTTTACTTGTGTATTATGTAAGATGGAAGTGGAAACTAGAGATCACCTATTTTTTTAATTCAGGTTTCTAAAGTAGTCTGAAGCAGGATCCTTCACTTGATAGTCAATGGCACCTTCATATATGATTGGGAAAAAATATTGGACTGGGTAATTGACCATTCAAAGCAGAATATGTCTAAAAGTCAAATTCTAAATGTGACTTTCGTTTCAACCATCTATATGATTTGGAATGAGAGAAATAACATAGTCTTCACACACAAGGAAGAAGAGAAGTACTAGCTTGCAAACAAGATTATTAACTGGATACGATTAGCTATTGTAGCTAATAATGTTCAAAATACTCTTTCTATAAATATGAAGCAGAGATGGAACTTATTCTTTATATAAGCTAGATCCAGACTTAATTTTTGTAATAGTTTTGTTTTAATCTTTTGATTGTACTTAACTGAGGGCTTTACAAGCTTGAACTTATTGTAATGTTGTATTAGCTTCTTCTATAATTAATACCAATTATTCATTTTTTCTAAAAAAAGGCAATGCAAACTTCTTTTACACCTTCATCACAAGAAAAAGTAATAAGTGAATGCCATGCCTAAACAAAAAATAGTAGTTGCATGGTACACGAGCCCGTGTTGTATGACTATAAGTACTTGCTCATCTAATTTTTAGATTTCTTTTTTGAACTTTTAAACTATTCAAAAATACGATGTCCCTTAGGATGGTGTTTGGCAAACAACTTATTAGCCATTTTTTAGCTTATTGACTAACAGTTAGCTTTTTGACTATCTTAGAAACCTATTGATGTGTTTGGTAAATGACTTATGGGTTAGCTTATTGAACCTCAATAAGTTGATTTCTAAAAGCTCCATAAGAGGAGCTTTTGGAGTTAGCTATTCACCTAATAACAATATTGCCCTCCACTTTACTCTCTATTTTTACTCTGTATGTTTTCAAATTTGGCTTTTTTTTATAGTACAATTATGTCGTGAAGATTGGAAGAATATAATAAATGGGTTAATTAAACTTTTTAATTTTTATTTAATTTTAAAATATTAGTTTACATTTAAAAATACCATAATATTAAGTTTTTGAATACAAAGAGTCACATCAAATCAATATTTTTAGTATATAACTTCTATATATCGTATTTATGTCATACTATAATTATAAATATTTTTAATTTATTAAATAATAAAATTCATACATATTAGATGAAAAATACTAATTTAACGTTGGATTATTATTATTATTATTATTATTATGTTTTTTTATTAAAGTTATAAACTTAATTTTTGTAAAATTAAATATATAATTCTAAATTCTTATAAGAATATTCAATGAAATACTAAGAAATATAATATTTATGCCCTTATAACTTTTTTTAAATCATGCCCTTATAAGTCATTTTACACATCAATAGCTAATTTTACCAAACATCTTTAATAAACTACTGGTGTCATCTGCTAATCAAATAAGCTGATAGAATCAGTTATCAGCTAACCACTAATAGAATCAGGTAATAACTAATACAATCCGCTGTTTGCCAAACAAGGCCATTATAATTAAAGATAACAACTTACAACTATATCAACAGTTTCTGTAATTATCTCATAATGAGAATTATATCCCATTTAATGGTACAAAAATTGCAATTATATATTATAATACACCGATCAACGAAAATACTGAAATTCTAATACTAATGATAATTTTTTGTTTGGAAATTTTGATTGAAAATTGTTGCATATAGTTTGAATCCTCAAACTAAGGTTTTGTTTAGCTTAAATTTGTAATTTTATCAAATCATTTATTTTTAATATGTACTATATTAATTCATATATATTTGTAATATTTTTTAAGATGCACTTAAAAATTAGAGACAAATTCTCTGAATTATTAAAAATAAAAAATTATTCTATATATACATCATATTAAAAACTGTGTTAAACTTCATTTTGATGCAGTTCATAAAACTATAATGTATAAATAATTGTTTTTTAAAATAATTTTAGACAAAACTTTATTTAAAATCATCATTTTGATTTCTTTCAAAATTATGATGTAAAACAAAACAACTTATATGCCATATACACCATAAAAACTCTTGTAAATATCGAGTACTCTTTAAGGCAATTTCATTTTAAGTGTGAAATTGAATTTACAGTTCTCAACACTTACCGAGTAGCCATGGATACAAAAGTGTAGATGTTAGACCCCGAACTTTCCTTGGAAGCTAGAACTATTAAATTAGGAATTGTTGGCAATTCTTCATGTGTATAGAGAAGGAGAATTCTTGAAATTGGAATAAAGTAGAAAAGATTGATTGAATCAAAGTTAGAGGATCGGTAAATAGAGTATGAGTTGGATATTTTACTGAACATGCCTTAGTATTTTGATGATATTTTGATCTGTAGAGCCCCAAATGAGTTGATTTTTATTTCTAACTAAACTAGAGACATGGAGCTACAAGTTATCTGAAGGAATCAAATTTCAATTCAGTCCTTAAGACTTTTAATTTCTGAAGTGATGTTTGGTATAGTGTACAATCTCGGTTTAGTAACAGTCCAAAAGTGTTTGAACCATAACTTTTGCTTTAGTTATCCGAATGAGATGATTCTTAATTTGGATTAAACTAGAGACATAGGATTACAAACTGTCTGATGGAATTGAGTTTTAATTCAGTCTCTAAGAAAGTCAATTTTTGGGTGGAATTTAAGCATAGCATATTCTTTCAGCATAAGAACAGTTTGGAAATGTTTGGGTATAACTTTCAGATTTCTAAACCAAATTGAATGATTTTGATGTCATTAGAAAATTAAGACAATGAGGAACATTTCTCTAGAAGGAAGGTTTAGCAAATTCCTTCAATTTGATGGTTAGAAAAATGTCCTAAAGTAAGCATGAATTAAAATGAATTTTTGGGGCATTGATAGATTATT
>JANIJH010513715.1:0-16724 GCA_024520975.1 Erythroxylum areolatum
CAATCCTATTATGCATGAACAGTCCTATGCACTCCAAATCTATTCCATCCTATGTCAAATTTACTATTTTACCCTTCTAATTGAGGGTGGGATGTTACAAGACATATTTCTTGCTATAATTTGATTTATAAGGTGATTGCTAAAATTTTAGCTAATAGGTTGAGAGAGTCTCGTCCCCTTATTGTTAGCCCAAACCAAAGTGCTTTCATTAAAAATCATCGAATAGGTGATAACATTTTGATAGCTTAAGAAATTCTTAGGAATTACCATCTGTCCAATAACCATAAGAGATGTGCTTTCAAAGTGGACCTTCAAAAAGCCTATGACTCCATACAATAGGAGTTTCTCATAAATGTTCTAGTTGCTGTGGGATTTTCTAGAAAATTCATTGATTGGATTAAAGAGTGCATATCTTCTCCTTTGTATTCGATTTTGATCAATGGATCCCCCTCTAAATTTTTTAGAGGAAAGACAGGCTTAAGATAAGGAGACCTCTTATCCCCAATCCTATTTATTATCCATATGGAAGTCCTTTCTAGGAGTTTGACTGTTTGTCTAGATGGTAACCCTTCTTTCAAATAATGCTGGAGGTGCAAAACACTTAAACTCACCCACCTTTTATTTGCTAATGACCTTATGTTGTTTTGCCATGCTAACTTGAATTCAGTACAATCTGTGTTAGACTGTATGAGCACCTTCTCGTAGTTATTTGGATTGGATATGAACCCTTCTAAGAGTCAGTTTTTCTTATCCCCTGACATGGACCATTTGACTCATCAAATGGAAATGATGTCAAGACTAAAGAAAGGTAATCTCCCCATAAAGTATTTAGGGGTATCTCTTATAACAGGAAGGTTGTCTAAAAGGGACTACTTTTCCTTATTAGAGAAGATTGATGCTAGGATTAACAAATGGACTAATAAAAACATTTCCTATGCTGGTAGGCTTCAATTGGTGATTTCTGTGCTTAATTGTTTTCAAGTTTACTGGTTTACAATTTTCATTCTTCCTTCTTCCATCCTAAAGGAGATACAGGCGAAACTTAGGAATTTTCTATAGGTTGGGAAGGTGGATTCAAAACCCTATGCTAAGGTCAAATGGACTGACATTTGTAGGTCTAAAAGGGAGGGGGGATTAGGGATCAAACACTTACCTATATGGAATAATGCACTGTTAGGAAATAGGATCTGGTTTTTGTTTAATGACAATGAAGCTATGTTGGTTAACTAGGTTCATACCATCATTTTAAGAAGGAAGAACTTCTGGAGTCCCTAACCAACTAACAATAGTTGATGGAGTTGGAGGAAATTATTATCTGTGAGGGACAAAATAGGGAACCAATTCAGATTTAGGATAAGAGATGGTATTTCTACATTTTTATGGCAGGATCCTTGGCATCCAAGAGGAATCCTAAAGCACTTCTCCACCCTGAGAGTGATCAGTAGGTCAGAATTAAGTATGACAACAAAACTTTTAGAAGTTATCATAAACAATAAGTGGCGTTGGCAAGAGGCAACTATTAAGATTTTTGAAAACCTTGAGCCCCTACAGTACCAACCGAACAGCTCAAACCCAGATTGCTTGGAATGGTTAGCTAGTCCTTCAAATCGGTATACTAATGTTTTAGCCTACAATTTTTTGAGATCCCCGATCCAAAGAGTCCCTTGGTATAAATTGGTTTGGTTGAAAAAGAACAGCCCTAGGTGCTCCTTTATATTATGGTTGGCTTTCCTTATAAAGTTGCAAACAAGGGATAAACTCCTCTATCTTCACACCCCAAATCATTGTTCTTTGTGCTCCATGGATAATGAAACAACAAAACATTTATTCTTTGAATGTTCCTTCTAAAAAATTGTTTAGGTACATTGCCTTGATCATTTCTAAATAACCCTTCCAAATAAGATAAACCTCCATTCCATTCCTAATTAGTTGAACCAAGCACCAAATTTCCAAACCTGTGACCTCAATTTTTTTTCCTATCCTCCTTTCAATTACAATTTATAACCTTTGGAAAGAAAGGAATTCTCAAACGTTCAAAGATGAAGCCTTAGATGCAGGGAGCTTAAACTCTAGAGTGATCTTCCAAGTTATGGAGCATTTCAGCTCAAACACCGAGAGAAGGTAATGGTAGGAGCTATTATTAACTAACAATATCTCTGCAATTTGTTTTCAATTCTGTAAAAGGGAAGGTATCAATCTATGCAGAAGGGAATCCAATCCTAGGATAAGTCCATGTCTCCAATCAGTAAAGCAAGGAGTTGGTAGCCAAAAGACCTTCACAAAAACATCAAAGATATTAATGCAAAGATGCTTATAAATCTAAATAGCAAGAAAGCGCACCCTTCGAATGGAACTATAATAGAAAATTGAAATTAGAGGGACAACATCAGCCGCTTCATCTTAGGTACTTCTAGTTTTTGAAAATTCTTGACAGTTGGACAATCCTACTCCTCTATTGGAGTCTTAAAGAATCATAAGCAAGTATACGGTTTAAACCAAAGAAGGATGGGTGAGAATTATGAGGGCATATGAAGATGAGCTCAGATGTGGGATTAAGCTGTTAAGGGATAAAAGGGTAACAGGGAAGAAAGGAGCAAGGACAAAAGCTACACCTTTATCTTCCTCGGTAAATCACCAAAGAACATTCCACCTTTCAACAAAATGGAAAATGCAGCTAATAGGCTTAACTCATGCAAGGTAGATGTGAATTTCTGGTTTCTGAGTTGAAATGAGTGTGAACTTCCGGTTTCAGCAGCGTAAATGATAGTGTATTTAATGTATTTCTTTACTATGGCATTTTGTAAATGTTTTGTGTAGCTGGTTAGATGTGCCTTCTTAAAAGGTCATCTTGGTTGGTATATTCGTGTAGGCAAGATGCAGTGGTTGGTACGATTCATAGGGAACTAATTTTGTAGAATTCCTCTTGTTCTTAGGTTTGTTACCTTTCTAGTTTTGGGAGGGGATGGCCTTCAAAGCAACCCCATGGTTTGTACATAAACCTTTTTTGATTAATTTAAATTTCTGATTTACTAAAAAAATGATATTGAATTAATCCTTAAAAAATACAATTTTAGGGTTTGTTTATTTAAACATATAAATAAAGTAGTACAATATTATGTTTTCGCTAATAATCATAAGTGATAAAAGAAAAGAAATCAAGGTAAAAGGAATATTAAATGAAATCTTTATGTTTTAGTTAACTTTGATCTATTGGTTTGATCTCCAATACTCTTCTTTATCAAAACTGGATTTAAATTTGATCTCTGTAGGGTTCTTTTACCTCCTAGTGGCTAACCCTAGGTTTTAAATAGAAAAGAACAACAAACGATGTTTCAAGTTATGGTTTTCACGCCTTATATACATTTTTTCTCTATTAGGAACATAATTATGTCCCAAAAAGTGTATCTTTTTGTAATTATCTAAAAAGTGACACAAGCTTTAATATGTTGATGCCATAGGTCCTATATAACTTTTTTAGTTATGAAAATGGGGTAAGATATGATCGTGTCTAATATTCTTCAAAAATTTTCTCTACTATACAATCTCGATCTATGGTATGTATATGACTGTGTCTTCATCTTCATGTGATTAAAAAGGAGACAATTTGTCACATGATCTTGTATCAAACTATGTTTATCCAATAATTTTTCTTCATGTTTTTGACATGAAATATTCTCCAGTTCTTGATAATTCTCATCCTAAGGCAACATCTTCATAAAGCAAAGTAATTTAAGCATAATAATATAGAAAAAGACTAGTAAAATATATGTATGTTCTGAATTTATCATTTGTGTTTTTGGAATTGCCAAGTGATTGGAATTGCCAAGTGATGTGAGAATTACTTTTATCTTCAATGTTGTAAACTTAACTATTTACTATGGATATAATATCACATATTCTCTTACTGTAACAATGAAATTTTGAACATTTCTTATAATAAAGGAGATAGAAGGTCCCTCGTGAGCTGGGACTCGATGTGTAAGCCTAAACGCGTAAGAGGTCTCGACCTTAAGAAGATTTGGGTTTTTAACAATGCCCTCCTTACGAAGTTAGGATGGGCCTTGATTACCAAACCCGATGCTCTTTGGGTTCGTATTTTATGGGCTAAGTACCGTATTGCTTTGTACCACATCCCCCAGACGATTGACAGTCATAGGGCCTCGTCCCTTTGGAAAGGAATCGAAGCAAATTGGCACACTGTCTACCAGGGCATCTCCTGGCGGTTGGGCAATGGTCGTCACACCTCCTTCTGGCTGGACAATTGGGTGAATGAATGGGGTCCTCTCCAAGCGGTGGCCATCTCCCCAGTCCCGGAGGACGTCTTGTACAACAAAGTGGCAGATTATTGGACCCTCGATGGTCACTGGCAGTGGCATACTTTCCAGCATTACCTCCTCGAGGAGGTGTGCCTACAAATTGCTACTTTCTCCTTAAACGTCAAGGCTTCTTCAACGGACACCATTCGTTGGGCTCACACTACTCATGAGGGTTTACGGTCGCTTCGGCCTATGCTATTCTCGATGACCAGGGGCCGCATCCCCAAGTGACTCTCTGGGAGTCCATTTGGAAGTGGGCGGGACCCCAGCGCATCCGTTCTTTCCTCTGGCTCCTGACCAAAAACAAGCTCATGACAAACCAACAATGTGTGGTGCATCATGTCGCTAAGGATAGCAGGTGCCCATTCTGTGGACAGGAGGAGTCCACCCTTCACGTCATGCGCGACTGCTCGCGGGTGACCGTTTTCTAGAACCACCTTCTCCGCGGCGGGATCAATCCGGAGTTCTTTTAACAGGGCCTGTAGCAGTGGATCCAGTCCAATCTCAGGCCCACCTCCTGGGACATGCTTGAGGACTGGCCTACTACTTTCGGCGTTGCTTGCTGGATGCTCTGGTCATTGCACAATAAAAGCATCTTTGAAGCAGATTTTGAGTGGCCAGCACATGGTCATCAAGCCGTGAAGGAGCAGGTACGCTGGATTGAGTAGGCCCGGTCTATTGAATGTCGCGTTTTCCCTCCACCGGGCCTTCCAAGGGGTAGTCAGGTGGGTTGGTCCAAACCGCCGTCTGGTTGACTTAAACTCAACACTGACGGCGCGTTTAAGCCCAACTAGTCCGTCGCATTTGCGGGCGGATTACTTCGCAATTGGACCGGAGCATGGTGTGGAGGATTTTTACATCACATTGGCCAAGCTTCGACCCTCACAGCAAAACTTTGGGGGGTTCACTCGGGCCTCACCATGGCATGGTCGATGGGATACCGCCGCCTCATTCTTGAAGTGGACTCCTTGGAGTTCATTAATCTACTTTCATCTTCCTATACAGGGACTGACAGACACAATTTTTTGTTGACAGGGACCCACGAGTTACTTCACTGAGATTAGGAGGTGCACATGCAGCACGTACACCGTGAAGGCAACCAATGCGCTGATACTTTGGCTCATCTTGCAGGCTTGACAGCTTCTGGCATTCATCTCTTACTTAACCCTCCCTTACCTGTCCTCCATAGGATCCACCAAGACAAGATCGGCATTTTGTATCACCGAGTTGTGCGTTAGACGCGTGCTTGGGTTTTTGCTATAGTTTTTTCTGTGTTGTTTTGATCCTTGCAAAAAAAAAATAAAAAAAGGAGATAGAAGTTGTTCTTGATAAAGCTTCTTTCTATAAAAATTGAAGGTTGTAAATGGCTTCTTATCAAGTGGAAATTATTTATAACACCTGAATTTTAGAATTTAAATGTCAAAAGTTGAAGTTAGATCAAGATTTTCTTATTCTATATTGAGAAAAAATTTAGACTAGTCGAGTGTAATTAATGCATAATAAATTGATGGTTGTAACAAAGATTAGTTAGAGGACCCTCTTCTTCATCAAATACATAATCGTGTATGAACCATTTCTAGCACGCACTATTGTGAATGCTTTTAAAGAAATATAAAAAATAGTAAAAATGAATATCAAAATAGAGAAATGACTAGAGATTCCTACAACTTTCTTCATAAAGCTTCAAATGGATGTTTTTAGACAAGCAATTTATGAAATTGGTTGTCCTAGGAGAGGAGGATTGGTTTTTAGTGAATTTTGAATTAAAATTTTAAATAGTGAACTTACTATTTTGTGGAGTTTAGGGAGTGTTACATTTATATTTGTAGGCTAATTTTATTTTAAATTTTCAAGTCACTTTAGGTCTATGTTAAGACAAAATTTTTGCTTAGATCTATAACTCTTCTTTTCTCTCTCTTTATAATCGAGTTTTAAGAAAAAGAAAAGCAATGATCTCAAATATGGCATCTTTTACCTCTTTCCCCCTTACTACTCTATGCCTCTTTGAGCGAAGATGAATCATATGCATTTTAGACGTTTGTTGACTTGTCGTGTAGTTGATCTCTTGGTTAAGGAATAAAAATTTGAGATTTATGATTTTTTGCCTCTTTTTTTAGGCTTTGGCTTGTTTTTGGTGCCATTTTGTGCTTCACTTTCTTAGCAATATTAGTAAATTCTCATTCTTTATAGTTTTTGGAATTAAAAATGCAGAAATCAAATAAGCACATCTTGTAGCATGTGTATCAATTAAAAGAATGCAATAAGGAGTGATGATAAAGGATGGGAAAGGGCTAATTCAAAGCCTATATGAAGCATTAAGCCCAATTTCAATAGTGTTGCTAATACCATTAACATTTGATTATTAAGACATATTAATACGAAAAATTCTATTATAAGTTATTAATAGAATAATTATGAATTATTAATATTAGAAGCCTATTATAAGTTTGTAATAAATTTCTATTTTAGTTTAACTCTGTTGTATTATTTTGCATTTTATTAGTTAAAGTTTTCTAATTGTAGTTAATTTCTTATTAGAACTTTATAAATAGAGTCTTGTACCAAACTATTAAAAATATAGCTTGGACGAACATCAATTGAATACTTCTAAACTTTGGTTTTTTTATATGTTTTTTTATTAATCATGGTCAAATTATGTTATTGTCCTATATTAGTTTTAGTGTCAGAGCTCAACTTCAATTACCTTTATAATCCAAGTTCATGTTTGCCTTCATCCCTCTACTTGTAATTTTCTTTAAATTTTAAATTTTCAAATTTAAAAAAGGAAAAAGAATAGTTCAAAAAATATAATAAAAATTCTTTTGGAATTGGAAACATCTCCCTTTTTCCAAACTTCCCTCTAAATACTCATCGCCAACCTTGCCCATTGACTTCTTCATTGCAATTGCTAGCTTATCATAGTTGCTAGCATCTCTGCCGGTCGTCCCCACCATCAGTATCATCACTTTCACTTAAAGAGGGAAAATTGGCATCTCCCTTGCGTGTGTCATATAGGTCACTTACTACTATTACTGATTACCTTGATTCCATTTATTGTCGATTGCTTCATCTGTACGTTGGCTTAGAAATCAAAAAACCAAAAAATAAGGAACTTAATTTATAAGATTTGTTTGGTTAGTGAAGTGTGTGATGCCTTATCAGGTAAAGTCTTTGTAATCTTCATTTCTTCACTCTTTTAGATACTTTGTAATTTAACGGTAGGCTTATATTGCCTTGAACTCATTATTTTTGTAATGTTGTAATAATTTTATGTATAGTAATATACCACTCACTTAAAAAAAAGACATATAATCATATTAGATTTTATGGAATTTTCTTATTAAATCAAAATAGAGATTATAATTTTTATTTTTTAATGAAAATTTTGGTCTATCTTAATACAAATTTAACTAAAGTCGATATTAACATGTCTTTTTCACTTAAACCAATAGACCCAATAGATAAATTAATAATCTTCACCTAAAGTTACATGCATTATCTTAAGATGTTAATTAAAATCCAATGAATATAATTGGTTTTTGATAATGTTAGTGGAACTCAAATTACATTTTTGTTTATGTCTATAAATATCCTAAACTCTATTTATGCTCAGTTTAGCAAATGAAAATCTACTTTACAACATCAATTCAAGTCATATTTAGTGCATTAGATAAAAATATGAAGTTAATTTTGAAGTATTTAGGTAAATGTAAAATTTGGGAACTTGTTGAATCTATTAGCATACAAACTAGCACAACATATATGGGAAGTTCTAATCCAATTATAAGCTTAAATAGGTTTAATGTTGAGTGTGTTCGATTTTCTAAAATGAAATAAACCAAGTCTGCTAAATTGTATTGAAAAAAATGTTACAAGATATAGCGCATTCAAGTTCACTACTACTCACTAAGTGGTAGAACATGAAACCAAACTTTAAAGAAAAATACATCCATAAATCCTATAAAAGTTATTTGTTTGCTTATGATAAATTTAAAATAGCGGGCATTCAGTGTAACTAAATTTTCTTTTAAATTTAAGGTAGCTAGACTTAGGTGTAAAGAATTTCATAATAAAGATTAATTTGATATGCATACTCATTTTATCAAAGGTCTTAGGTATAACATTCTAAAATTGATTAAATTGTATACACTAAACACATTAGAAAAGGCTTACCAAAAAGCCTTAGACAATGAGAAATTCAATAATATCCATATATATGATCACACAATTCAAACTAGACCATTGCTACAAATCATGTGACCAAGTAGTAACACTAAATCTCAAGGTATTGGTAACAAGTGTATTATTAATAATTCTAAACTTATTGCTTCTATCACTAAGTCTACAATAAGTAATGCATCCATTATTTACCATAAGTGTCACTTAAAAGAAGCATATTTCATCTAATTATCCTTGATGTGAATTAGCTTTAGAAATTGAATCAAGTTGTTTAGAGCCTAAAGAAGACCAAATTGTTGACTTTTTGGATTAGTCTAGTGATGAAGATGATCTTGTTGCTAATTTTTATTATGGTAATTATTTTGGTTTAGTTAGATGTGTGTTATCTACGACTTTAGCTAATGACAATTGGAATATCACTAGTATTTTTCACAATCTCATCAAGAGTTGGGATAGGAAGTGTAATCTAGTGACGGATGGAGGTAGCACATTGAATATGGTTTTTAAAAGTGTCATTAATTTATTAAAATTGGAAATAGAACCAAATCTACATTCATTTAAGGTAGCATGGGAGATTGCTTTACATGCCTAGTTTTTATTCAAATGAGAGACTATAAAGTTGAAAAATATCATAAAGTTGTACCTATATACGTTGCTCATATTCTCTTAGGTTACTATTATTTTTATACCCTTATCATCTTCAAGTTTATTAGACATAACATTTATTCATTTAGGTATAACATAAAGAAATTATTTTTAAATGTGGTAAACCTAAAAAACTACATGTAAACATGGCATACCTCAATTTAATAAAATTTATTTACATGTTTTGAGACCTATTAAGCCCAAAGAAATTTTGTATAGTATACATGTGACTTAAATGTTGAGAATAGGTGAAATATTGCATTAAGAAATTAAAAGTATAAAGTTGTTATACCTTCATCTCGAAAGGATTTTAAAATAAATTTCAAAAAAACTTTATGTTATATTGACTGAAACTTACACTTCAATTCATATACTAAGATATTGTTAGTTTAGAGGGTGAATTATATGTTTTTAAATTTTCAAGAAAAATTTAATAAATTAATATGAAAAAGACCACAATTTGTAAAAGACATAATTATAAAGTAAAAATAATGAATTTTAGCAAAGCTTTTAAGTAAAAAATTAAAAGAGTAAGAGAAAAGAGATGCAAATTGATTTATAGTGTCATGACAAGCAATTCTTTCTTATGTCCACTCCCAAAATTCTTTTTAAATTTCTACTATATTTTAAGGCAAAGAATAACCTTTTGTACAATCTTTACTTGGTAAATAGAAAACCTTATACAATCTTCTTCCAAAGTGAAGAGCAACCTCAATGCTACTTAGAACACTTTTAAATACAATAAATAAAAACCCTAATGGAAGCTTATAACTCAAATCAGCTCACTTTATCACTTTGATAATATATAAAAAAACCCACTCACTCATAATGAGACAATGAATGCTCAAATGATTGAAAAGCACTTAGAAATTTATTTATAAGTCATTCAAATGCTTCTTGATGTAAACAATAATGAGAAAAGACATTTTCATATGGTTTTGGGTCCCCCACTAGTTGTTAAAGCCAAAAATAGCTATTACATTGGCTAGTTGCAGACTACTAATCACCAATATGTATTAAAGGCACAAATTTACTAGCTGTTGAGATATTGGTTGACTAGTAGGCATATTAGTCAACTAATATGACATATTGGTTGACCAATACATTAACTAATTATACTAAAAATTCTTGAAACATCAAATTTAATAACTTTAACCTAAATTGGTTGACCATTAACACATATAGGTTGACTAATCCCCCCAAAATATGATTTTAACAACTTCAAATGCTTAAACAAAAATTTTCAATATAACTATAATTTAAACACTTTCCAAAATGTTTCCTAAAGAGTATGAAAGATCAAGAGGCTTGTCTCTTAAAAATAAAAGTTTTAACACCTATTGATGAATAAAAAGACTCATGTAATGAAGTAGTATGAAGTGTTTATACGTGGTCAGCCTTTAGGATTACCAAAATAAAAAAGTGAGATTACAAAATATATTAAAATAAAAATACCTTATGTGCTTGGCTTTTCTTTTGTCCAAACTTGATCTTCTGTTTTTATATTACCGACTTCAACTCTTCTTCTCTCAAATTTATTAAGTATCTTCTTAAGTCATACATGATTTCATCTGGTTCTTGTAAAGCTTCTCGTCAAGATAACGAAATCATTAGTAGGAATTTATGTCTTTTTTTATCATTAAAACATTTATTAGATCCTCCATTGGTTCAATAATATCTTTTGATAGTAACGAAACATTTGTGATATAGAGCAATAATAAGAATAAACACACAAGTGCAAGTCCATATCAAGATAATGGTTAGCCCCCTCTTCATTCATGCATAAGATGTAAATCAATATCAAGAACGAAAGAGAATTTTAAATTTCAAGTAAGTAATATCAAATTTCAAGTAAAAGAAACATAATATCAAATGTCAAGTAAAAGAAACATACTCATACAAAGAATTTTCAAAGAGTCATATATACAACAACCATACTCCCTTTAAATCTAATTTCACAAAATTATTCTCCCCTTTTTATAAACATAAAAAAAATCAATTACCTAGAGAAATAAATTGGGACTTGACCGAGTTATATAAATCATCATGTTGGTATATTGTGATGTTTCAAAATGAGTCAAGTTCACCTTACAACGTGGTTAGCTAATACTTAATAACTAAAAGAAGAGGATAAGGGGAAGACTTATGACATAATTATGAGGTAGTAGCATCATTATTAATAGGGAGCCTAACAATATGACTAAGGAGAGGCTTACTAAGACCCTTTTCATAAAGGGGAGCCTTATATATTGGTGATGGCGATTCAGGTTGTAGTAGTTGTTGTTGATATGGCCAAGTCATTTGACCATTAACCAATTGGTAACCCACACGGTTAAAAATAGCTGAATAAAAAAATCAAAATTAATCTCATTACAATAAGAGGAATGTGAAAATGCTAAAAGATGAGGCTAAGTACAAGTGCATAGTGAATGTTTTGTTTCTTTTTCTTAGTTTGATGGAAAAGGACTATATTTAGCAAAAGGAAAAAAATGAAGATGAAAAAGGTCTCCTAAGGGTAGAGAGAAACTAAAGGCCAGCAAGACCTAAAAAGATAACGTGATTACCAGTAGAAACAAAGTTATACTTAATTAAGAGATGATGAAAACAATGAATATCAATAACGCCACAAACATCTTTGGGTTTTTTGGTGACCTCTATATGGTTGCCTAACTCAAAAAATGGTTTTGACTATATCAGGCATAAAATAAGGTTGGATATTGGATTTGGTATAAAAACTATAATAAGAAGTATTTTTTAGGAATTGGGATGCCTAAAATATCATTTATAAGATCATAAATGAGATAAATATCGACCCCATAGTTTTTGGAGAAAATGTAGGTATATCCTTAAAACACTTTAAGAACAAGATTATTATAAAATAATCTAAACTTTATGGGGCTTAAATGACATATTTTTGTAAGAAGGGATTACCAACCTTGATCAATAATGACTTTGACAAGACCATATGCTTGAAATTGCTTTAAAGTAGTGGGAGATATAACATATTTTCCTTGTAACTATTGAGAAACATAACTATGAAACCGAGTAGAGTTAGTATCAAAATACTCATCCTCACTAATAGGAGGAGGCAAATGAGGTGTAGGAGTTGGGGATCTCTCTTGATTCCTCATAATCCTAGAAGGTGTATGGTTAGCTCTACCTGGAGTGAGTATCTTAGCACAAGATTATGGTCTCAAATAGTTCTTGCTACAGGGCAAGGGAAAGGCATAGGACGATGGGTTAATAAGGTAAATAAATAAGATATGAGAAGAGTATAGGTATTAGTGATACAATCACTTGAAGGAGAAAAATACTTTTATAAATTTAATCCCACTAACTACCAATTTTCAACAGTTATAATATGAAGTGAGCAATCTCAAAGCATAATGCAAGGTACGCACTGAATTATACAAAAATGATTAGAAATAAAAGTTAATAAAAGAAAAATATGATAAAAGCATTAAGTTTATTTTAAAAAAGGTGTAAGTACATTATGAAGTCAAATTAAGAGATTTAATAAGCTTAATTTGATGAATGTGGCCTAAGATTGTGTTTAATTTTTTTTAAAAATCAAAATTTCTTAAAAGAAAAGCTAAGCTGATATTACTTAACTAGATTTAGGATTAATAAGATTCGAATGAAATTGAATATGAATAGCTTAAAAATTAAAGTAGTAAATCATCACTTTCAAAAAATGAACATAATCAAGTAATTTTGAAAATTCCAAATTTTCATTAGGCAAATATGTCAAAATCTCAAATTTAATAATATTTAAACAAAATATAATGTAATTAAGACTTGAGAAACCTTTATTCAACCTACAGTTTCATGCAATTAGCAAAAATTAACTAAAAATAAGTGAAAATTTTCCCAATTATGAACCTTAACTCATCCAAATTGCAAATTAATTCAATTTTAAGACCAGTTTATGAAATTGAATACATAAACATGCATAAAGGTATGATTATGAGTTAAATAAAATTCTAATTGAAAGAAAGAGTGAGAGATCTTGAGAAATCCCCATATCGATGGAGTTAGGGTTTACCCAAAATGGGATTGGATGACCAGGTGATCAATGTCAATGAGGTTTGACCTTTTAGGTGTAGAGAAGCATGTTGGAGTTATGGAAATTGTCTAAAGTTTGCTGAAAAAGGAGGAGGTATACCAAAGAATGGCGGAGTTTCATATGAAAGGATTGAGCAATATGCCTTCATAAAAAAGATTTACATTGATTAAAAGTGAGGAAGAGGAGTGTTAAGAGAAGGAATCTCCATAAGTGGTTTCTAGAGTATGAGAAAGAGCCTTCATTGTTTATACTAGTTCAGATAAAAGAGAAACAAAAAATAGAAAACAATAATAAAGAAGAAGGAAAGAATGTGTTTCTGATTTTAACATTGGGATATTAGTTGACCAGTTCCTAGAGGTCTAAAAATATTATTGATAAAATTTATTACAAACTCATTGGAAGATTTAATTTTTGAAGATTGCCTCTGTTGGTTTACTACTAAGATATTGATTGAACAATGAAGGATGTTGATCAGCCAACTTAATCCACCATTCTCTTAATAAACTCGTTGAAAAGAAAGCATTATCATAGAAGGAGACATTTGTTGACCACAAGAGAATATTAGTTAACTAATGTGACTATTTGATTAACCCAAAAAGCAACAAAAAATCTAGCAAACTCATTCAAAAGCATAGAGGGTGAATTTTTTAGGACACTAGTTGACTACACAGAGGTATTAGTCATCCCTAATAACTTGTAAAACAACTTTAAAACTAAAATTAAAACATTAAACTACATAATAAATCATAGAAATATCAAGAAACCATTATAAACATTAAAAGAGTCACTTAATATATCGATTTTCCATCTATCATCTCCAATTATCTTTTAATTGGGAAAAATATATCATCACTTATAAGTTTACTAAAAAGGTCAATCAATCAATATTGTTTATCCACGAATTCTAACTCAGTATGCTTATTTTGTACACGGTCTTTAATAAAATAGTACTTAATTTCTACATACTTGGTTTTAGAGTATTAATTGGGATCCTTTGTGAGACAAATGGAACTAGTATTATCACACTTATAGGTATCTTAGTAAGGTTTATTTCATAGTCTCTAAGTTATTGTCTAAGCCATAAGATTTATGCGTAACAACCACCAACTGTTACGTATTTGCTTCCATATTTGATAAGGTAACCAAATTTTATTTCTTATTAAACCATAAGACTATTGTATTTTTTAAGAATTGACAAGTACTAGATGTACTCTTTCTATATAAAAGACTATCAGCATAATTCACCCCTAAATAACCAATTAATCAAAGAAAATATGCTTAGGATACTAAAATCTTAACAAGATAATACTACACAAATATCTAAGAATGTTCTTAATGGCTAAAAGGTGGGATCGCCTAAAAATCAGATGAAATATAGCACAAAATTATAAACTAAACATTATATTAGATCTACTTGTAGTAAAAATAGTCAACATACCCAATGCACAAGGCTTCCTACTTTATGGGGGTCTGAGGAAGATCATCGATGTACGCAACCTCATCCCTATATTTTTACAAAGAGGCTACTTCTGTGATTCGAACTTGTGACCTTTTAGCTTTTGGTCGTAAAGGAACAACTTTTATTAGTTGCTCCAACGCTCTCCCTCGATCTGCTTATAGTAACATAAAGCAAACTACCAATCATAAATCAATAGAACTTTACATCAATCAACTTGCCCTCTTCATATTTATTCAATTTTATTGTGATGCTTGTAGATGTCCTTAATGGTTTGGCTTGATCCATTTTGAAGTGTTTAATTGTTTTTTAGTGTACTTTGCTTGATTAATAAAGATAACTTCCTTTATTTTCTTGATTTGGAGTTTAAAAAAGAAGCTAAGCTCTCCCATCATGCTTATTTCAAATTTTTACTCATAAACTTGAAAATTTCTTTACGTATATTCTCATTAGTGGTAGCAAACATAATATCATCAATATATATTTGGACAATTGAAATATCATGCTTATGAATTTTAGTAAAGAGTTTAGTTTCATCCTTGCTTTTAGAGAAACCATTTTCTAAAATAAGTGCACTTAACATATCATATCAAGCTATAAAAGCTTGTCTTGAAATATACAAGGTCTTTCACAGTTTGTAAACATGGTTGGTCTATCATGTTTTTCAAAATTGGGAGTTTGATCAGTGTAAAGACCGATTAAAGAACAAAAGTCATTGGCATGACACATAATACACAATGTGTGTGCTATGTATGGAGCTTAAGGAAACCTATAACCACCTATTCTTTAGTTGCTGATATTCCAGAGTGTACGGGGAAGAATCCAACAAATGTTGAACCTGGTGTACCATACATATGAATGGGAATCAATGTCACATCGATTTATGTCTATGCTTAATTCTAGGCAACCAAACACAATGCTATTTAAGGCTGGTTTTATGACAATCATATATTTGCTTTGCAAGGAAAAGAACAAACATCTTTATCAAGGTGATGGTGAAGATAAATACCAAGTTGTAGGCAAAATTATAAATTGGATAAGAGCATTGATTATCACTAAGACAATGGAGAATCAACTCACCCTGGGCATAAAATGCAAATGGAATTTATAATTAGCTGATTTTTTTTATCTTCATCAAGAAATGATGATCTCCGTAACCTTTTTGTACATGGTATAATAGTTTGGTTTTGTCTAACACGAAACTCATTGTAATGGTATAATATTTTCTGCTATTGTGAATATATTATCATTTAATTTTTTTAAAAATTAATAAAAATCATTTTTAAAAAGTACTTTTAACAACTATTTGAAACAATTTAAGGTTCATGTAGGATGTAAATGCAAAAGCCTAATAGTTTCTAACTTAGCCACTTGGTAACGCATAGTAACACTATATATAATAAACTAGACATACTACTATAATAGTGATGAGTATAGGTCGACCCCATAAAGATTAAATCCAACTACTTTCCTAAGTTCTACGTATATGTAAAATAAGGGGGGTTTGGCTCTATACAAATTAGAAAACAACATAAAATTAAATATGTAAAAATAACTAAATTTAAACAATAGCAAAGTGATAAAATTGATTAATGGTTTGAAATCTAGTTCTTTGGTTTAATCTAGGCCTAAGAATAAATTCACATATATCATTGAATTATCATCTTCACATCTCTCTTTAGACTATTGATTATGAATTAACAACAAGCTCTATTAATTCCAGTTTTTCCTTAGGTTATAGCTAATTAAGGAGCTCCTTAATTAACCCAAACTATCGGATAACTTAGAAATAGCTTTCTAAGTTTGATCAGAAAGTTGCAATATGATTGAGAAAATAGACTAATTTAAGCAATAATCATATAAGCTTTGATTAGTTAACTTATGTTACGTTATCTCTAACGATGGTAAGAGGCGTGCTGCTAGATAGCAACAAAACCTTGAGGTCAAGGGTTCGAATCCTGACCAAAGAGGACAATACCAATTTGTGTTGGACCAATGGTGGTTGACAAATTAAATCCCACTTATGTTTTGATAATAATAAAATGTATAGAATTGGTTAAGA
>JANIJH010513821.1:0-16721 GCA_024520975.1 Erythroxylum areolatum
TTGGATATTCTTAAGGATGTACGGTTGACTTGTTCAAAAGGGGTAGCTACTCCTTTATCTCCTAAATGTCATTTTAATGATGCTAGCTCTCCTTTATAGGTGAATCCAGATAAATATCGGAGGCTGGTTGAGAATCTCCTTTATCTTGGTTTTACACGGCCTGATATTACACATGCGACTCAACAGTTGAGTCAGTTTGTTCAGGCTCCTAATGAGCAGCATTGGATGACTGCCATTCATGTGCTCAATTTTTTACAGCAGTCTCCATCTACAGATTTATTCTTTCCTTATAACAATTCTCATTCCTTACAAGCATTTTGTGACGCGGACTGGGCTTCAAGTCCTTTTAGTCGACGATCTTTAACATGATTTCATGTATTTTTGGGTCATGCTATGATTTCTTGAAAGACTAAGAAACAATCCATTATTTCTCGGTCTTTTGTGGAGGCTGAATATCGTCGTCTCTCCACTACGGTTTGTGAATTGCAATGGATTTCTTATTTGCTGACTGATTTTCAGGTGTCTATTTCATTTCTCATTCCTTTATGGTGTGACAATTTGGCTACTATTCATATTACTATTAATCTTATTTTTCATAAAAGGACTAAGCATTTAGATATCGATTGTCATCTAGTTCGCGATAAGTATAAAGAAGGCTTCGTTCTTGTTCAACATATTCCTTCAAAGCTTCAATTGGCAGATATGTTTACTAAGGCTTTGTCAGCTCCGGTTTTTTCTTTTTTGATGTCCAAGTTAAGCTTATGTGATTGGCACCAAGTACCACCTTGCAGGGGGCTATAAAATATTTCTGTAATACTTGTATTTATTGTATGCTGTCTTCTTTTGTATAGTATAGGATACTGATACATTGTATAGGTTTTAGTTGTTTTGCGTTTTGTATCACAGTTATTGTTGTTTTGTACAAGCACACTGATGGTATATATACCATTTCTTTCTTCTTCGTGAAATTGAAGATAACCATTTTACTGTGGTTACTTTACCAAAAATACAATCCCTAGGGTGTGTTTACAGATTCTTCAGGATATTCAGTCATTTTATCGATAGTGGATAGATTGGATAAGAACGCCCACTTTATTCCATTTCGCCATCCCTATACAGCAATGAAAGAAGCCAAGGTTTTAATGGATAACGTATACAAATTGCATGGGATGCCCAGAATTATTGTGAATGATAGAGATGCAATATTCACCTATTTCTTTTGGAAGGAGCTCTTCCGATTACAGGGAGTGCAGTTGCATTTTTCCACGGTGTATCATCCTTAAACTGACAGGCAAATCGAGGTATGAATCGTTCCTTAAAGCTTTATCTCCGTTGTATGATATCGAATGATCCAAATTAGTGGAGCAAATGGCTGGCATTAGCGAAGTGGCTGTGTGATACAACCTTCCGTTATGCTATATCCATGTCACCATTTGAAGCTTCACATAGTTATTCACTTCCACTAGACATCCCGTATTTGAAAGGAGATTCTCTTGAGTCGTTGCTGGTGGATCAGGTCCTAAAGGATCGGGAGGTCATGGTTTTAATGTTACATTGTCACCTTTAACGTGCTCAATTTAGGATAAAGCAGTTGGCAGATCGTCATTGAAATGACAGAGTTTCAGGTGGGAGAATGGGTATGGCCGGTCCTGACCGAAAGCTGCAACTTAGAAATAAGTAGGATAGTGGCAACATCTAGGAAACTTGCTTGGAACGGACGGCAAATGATAATTTGGCCTACATGAACATTCTACGGCAGGGGAAGGCTAGGAAAGGACGTGGGGAGTAAGATGCAGGTGATGTTTTTTTAATTCCAAAGTTTACCGACAAAACCTTCCATATAAACATAATGAAAAAGGCGTGCAGCGAATGAACGCTGGAAGCTCGTGTTGAGACAATAAGTGACTGCCTTCTATCATCAGCATGGGTTGATCATCCTGCCTTTTTTGCTAGGAAACAAAAATGACCCAGAGAAATGTTTTTGTCCAAAAGAATGACCAATCTGATCTCCAAAATGCCTTTTTCTTAGAACCACTTAACATCAATGAAGCAACTTGCACATATGAAACAAAAAAGAAAATTATCCAGATGATCTCCAAATCCTTCCCTCAAGAGAAACCACCATAACAGAAACATCATCATGATATTTACGTCGATCTCCATGAGGAATATCAAGAAGGTCATGAAAACCCATTCCTGCAACAGCGAATCAAAAGTCATCAGAGGACTCTCAGATGTGTGAATGCAGAGGCATCGATTAAGGACAATTGTAACATCAAATGCAACTTGAATATGTTTACCACAATATTAAATGCAGAGTTTTCTTTTTTTCTTTTTTTTGCCAGTTTCTGCGAACCATCTCTTTTAGGTCATGTCTTAAGCAAGGATGTCAACCTTTATAGATATCACCTTTGCGGGAGAGTAAATGGAATGTGTAGAAATACATTATCTTAATTGGGGAAGAAACAGTAAAAATCTGCATGGCTGCACGATCTTTAAAAACAAAATATTTGCTGTCCCTTTCATCCCCATGAAGGTTTCCATTTTGTCTTTTTCCACGCTTTAACTTTTGCCAACAATATCTGAAGCCTTGAAAGTAAATGAAAAGGAAACTTTTGATGCTTACCGTTCTTTTTAGCAGCACGCAATAGAAGTTCTGCAATAAGATATTGTGCAGGGTCACCTTCAGGAACATTGTCCATGAACCATGTAACATGAGCAACCACTTCTTCATTGCTGAAATACTGGTAAAGCCCATCAGAAGATAGAACCAAGAATCGATCACTTGAGGAAAGCCGGTGATGAAGAACAGAAGGAATGCAACTAATATAAGGCTGATTTCCGACGAAATTTATCCGAAAGGACTGCAGCAGAGCATCATTACAACTTGGCTGCACCCAAAAAGTCAAATCAGGTAAAAACACAAATTGCTAACGTAATAAAGGTTATCTTACTGATTACTAAAAAATTTTATTTATCCAATTTAAAAAAATATAAGTATAGTAAATATGACAAGATAAGTTCTTAAACACAAATCTTGGTCATTGAAAACCACAGATTACAGTCCTAGGTGCATGACCATTGTCTTTCAAAAGTCATCACCAATCCATTTGTATTCCCTTCAAACATTATGGCAAAGTGTACATGTAAATTTTTGTTGCCAAACACGATGACCCATCAACAGACAACCAATAATGAGGTTTCATAATAGACAAGAGAACTATATCACTGCTGTTTCAACAACTTACAACGTTAACCAAATCACTCGTCAAAACCATAGGTGCTGCGTCAAAAAGTAACGGTATGAAATCCATTGAAAATGACAAAACGAATGCAACAGTAGAGCCACACGCTGAAGGAAATACTACTCTGCTCTTTGAGATGCATATTACATGACTGAATTAACCATGATCAATTGGCAAAAAGTTCATTTGTCAAACAGCAACCATAGAGCATAATCCTTTCCTTGACTCTAATCAATTTCCTTTACAATCCTGATTTTATCGCACCATTGGATTATTATAATTATGAATAAAGGGATATATTGTTAATTGGGGAATGCAACAAGTATGCTGCATTTAGGAGCAAATCTGGTTACGATGCAATTCTACATACAAAATGCAAAATGTAATAGTGGGCTTTTCATAAGCAGTTCGATTATCAATCAAAGATATCCAAGAGCATGCCCATAAAAGAAAATCATGCTAAGCAATTAGAACTGCTTTGATATGCTGATGTTGTCCTAAAATAGGACATTCTAATTTTTCCTCAACACTCTGTATGCGTTATCAATATTAGCAACACAATTAGATAATTGTAGTTCAGTAACACAGAAATCCTTAGTTATCAATAAATATTAAAGACAAGCTCACGGCAGAAATTAGGGTTCAACGATTTAATAAAAACAGCTAGATGTACATATATTAACGACCTTCTTCAGGAAGCCAGCCCCAAATGCCCTGGTTACTTTCAATTGGCCCTTCACTCGATCATTTAAAATGGCTTGGCAGTCATCAGGATGTTCTGCCTTTATTCTCAATATTTCCTGCACCAAACAAAGGTACCTAGTGATTAATTACAAGCAAACGTAATGACAATCTTCAGCAAATACTGAATCATTCTGATTTAGATAGAAGCCAGCAAAGTGGTGCTTATAACTTTGTGCACGCTTAAGAAAGTGGAGGACTGCTTGATGGATGGCAATGGAAACAACCATGACACATGGCCTACAGAAGCCTGGAGATGAACTAGAAATGAAAATGGCAAGATTGAAACATTCAAGAAGGCTACCTCTTCAATACTTGTGCTATGATCTGTGGAAAGCTGAACTGCCCTCATCTTCAATCTACAAATTGAGATCTCCCTGTTCTTGTTCAGCATATTAACCTGACTACTTAGGTTATGCATTGGAGATTCCTCCGAGATTCTGTCCAGCTCCATGCGTACTAAAGACTCTCTTGATCTGTTCCTAGGCCTAATATCATCCTTGGCAAAACTTGGACTAGAATGTCGATCATTAGGTCTTTCCTGTGCTAAGATTGCACGACTATCCCCAAGGTTCATCACATACACATCTTGATCCTTTATCAACATTACTAGAACACAGGATCCCATTAAAGCAAGTTCAGGATATTTAAGGTCCTTTTCCACCATTTCCATATAAGCTTCTTCAGTGTGCTCAAGGGCACGGGCCATAGCTCTTAAAATAGCATCATGGTCAACACATAGTGACTTGTGTCGTCTAATAGGTCCTGAGGATTCTACTACTCTCTCATCAGTAGAAGTTTCCTCTCGATGCCAATCGTAACTCCAAGGAAAGAGCTTCTTTCGTAAAGACTTCTGCTTCCTACATATTTCTCTGAGCTTTGAACTGATATTTGACTTTCCTGAACTCTGTCTTTGTGAAACAGAAAATTCAGCTACAACTCCTTGATCATTCGATTCAACCCTAGTGGCATCTTCTCCAGACGTAGTTGGATCGTCACCCCAAAAATTGGACCCACCTCCTTTACTACTGTTCAATGAGGGGAAAATTAGCTGCCCTTCTTGGAAGTTTTTTCCCTGAACATCAGAATCTGGCCTACAGCCGAAGCTTGTAATTTGTTTTTCAACCCCTGAGATTGACAGGGAACCTAGTCCATCAGATGACTCCATTTGCAGCAACTCATAAAGCCGCATACTTTTCCTGCCTTGGCCAGTCAATTTGGCAGTTTGAACAGGAAAAGGAGCACTGCCCGAAATGGTGGGCTCTTCAGAGTTAAATGATAGCTGTTGGCTGTTCCTATTAGCATCAGTTTCCTTCACTATTTCATAATTCTGAGATGGATCCCTGAGAAAGGCTGGATCATTTGATTCTCTGGAATTAGAAGAATCAACTCCCCTCAAACTTGGCTGATCTTCCTTGCTGCACCCTGAATCATCTGCATGAACTTCACTCTTATGATGTTCAATATTTATGGAACTGGTTGAAGCATTATCTTCATAATCCCACAGAAGTCCTTCAAGTTCCTTGTCTATGGCTCTGTACAGATGGCTCATTAGAAAGTCAGTTGCATCAGGTCCGCTAAAGCCATCATATATTCCAATAAACAACCATCCATGCTCTTCAGAAACTACAACATGAACCCTATCTTCTCCAGCCTTCCCATGAAACCACTGCAAGTTACGACTGTTCATATACTCTCCATCTGATGATCCTACTTCAGGACAGTTCCTTATGACTTCTTGTCGGAACTTTGGCTCCCTGACTTGCCATGCCATTTGGTTACTTGGATGCAAGAAAATCTTATGAATCCACCCCAACCCAACCGAATGTCTTGAGAATGTCCGGGATAGAGTACTCCTCATTTGTCCACTAAAACTCCTCGGTAGAAAATGGAACCGAGGCTTTCTACGACAGTGTGAAAGTGGAGCAGAGAAATTCGATTTGTCAGCAGCATCAAGGGGACCTGACATTACCCCCTTCTCTATTGGTCCAGACATAAAACCACTTCCCTTACCTAAAGGACCTGAAGCATATACTCTCTCAAGGGGCCCAGACATGAAGCCATTCAAAGGTCCAGAGCCCCGAGGTAAGGGTTGCAAAGGGACTGCAGCAAATGAAGCAGTACTCTCAAATGATGCAGCAGGCTCTTGCACATCACTGGAAAATAAGGCACTCTGGTTACAAGTCCTAGCAGTTTTCACATTAGCACTAACTGAAGCACCCGATATGGTTTTAAATGTAGTTTCAGGGACAGTTTTGGTTGGTCTATGCAAACCTGAAGGATCATCTACTGTATCATTTCTAAATGAACCACTAAATGTTTCTGAATCCAACGTGCTGGAATCAACCGTGAACCTCTCAGAGTTTGAAGGAGTAATAGCAGGAGAATCAAAAATGGATGGCCTAACATAACAAAATGAATGGCCCAAACCCTCATCCAATGGCTCTAAGAACTCCAAATCAACACCATGTTTGCCATTGGAGGGCATAAAACAACCAACAACACGAGAAGTGTTGTTACCCATTTAGCAATATGGACCTCAAAAAAAAGAGTGGAAAGATAATTGATGCGGAGAGCTTATTTCACTTTGCACCATAGGCAGACACAAGATGTAAAAATTCAGACAAAGTCTCGGGAACACACTGAGCCTCTCAACCACCTCATAACTTTTCAGCTGATAATACATCATCAAACTATAGTACTTCCAAGCATTAAAACCCAAAACCCTGATGTAAAAAAGGGAACTAACCCGCTTATAACTAAAACCCCAAAACCTCGGATAACAAATTAATGTAAAAGAACTTAATTTGAACATCAATTGGAACAAAACCAATAAAAACAGGATACGAAGAGCCAAAGGCAATGGCTATAGAGTACAAAATGCCATGATCTGACGTCGGTGGAGAGTATTAAGCATGAATAAGGCAGTGGATCGGGCACAGTCCCAAACAGATCTAGTAAGGTAGAGTCTCAAAGGAGCAGTAAATGGAACACATCAGATACAAACAAAGACGCAAAACCCATGCTTAGAAATTTTGTGGAATCTGACAGAGCTTCCCATTAAACCATGAACACCAGATTGATAACACCACAAATGATTCAATAACTATGACAAAGACGACTGTTCCAGAAACCCTTTATGTCACTTAATGAAATAAAAGAATTGAAGCAGAAGAATACCCAGAAAGAGGTTTTAGGAGCTCAGAGAGAACGTGTGAAAATTGAGAGGGAAAACAGTGGAAAGGAAGAAGGTTGATGAGAGGCAAATGTGGGCATCTAGTTTAGCAAATGGTACAGGGTTTATTAAATGATTTTACATAATAAATGTGGGATTTGGTGTGATGATGAAGAATCAAAGTTGAGTTCATCAAGGAGAGAGGGTCTCTTTCTTGGGGTTTTCAAATGGTCTGCGAGGGTAAAAGTAAAACAAGCAAATTATAAACAAAAAGGTAAAGATTTACCAGAAAAAAAAATAATTAAACTAATTAGTTTGTCTTGCAAATGATTGTTGACTGTTTGGTGCTGTTGTAGTCAATAAATTGGCAGCATCCACAAAAACTTGATGGGAGGTGGGGACTGGGGACACCAATATCCTTTTTTCTTTTCAGTTTTTGACCTCTGATTTACTATAACTATTATGATTATTAATCATATGTGCTAAAGATTGGGTACAGAGTCTTTCTAATCCCTTTCTTGACTGACTGAGTTTTCTATTTTGGTAATAGGAATCTAGCAGATGCTTCAACCGGAGTGGACAGTTTGTATTGTGCATGTCTTTCGGAAAGAAAATCAGTGTGTCGACAATCTCGCTCACCTCGCTAGCAAGTTAAGTCCGGGCTTATATATCCTTCAGGAGCTCCTTTTTTACATCCAGAAATTTCTTCATCGAGATCTGCTAGGTACAATGTACTCCCGAGCATTTATGTAGTCTATTTTTTCCTCTTGTATACGGAAAAAAAAAGATTGGGTACAGAGTGAGAAGCAGTGTCAACACTTATTTTATACTTTTCATGTGTATCTCTTGCCTTATGTCTTTTCGCAAAATTTAGGTCGTGGATGGAGTCAAGCTTTTTATTTTACACGAATGTAAGAATGGTGTTCGGAAGTGAACAATGGCATGCATCAAAACGTAAAAATAAAATATAATTAAGTCACGTGTAAAAGAGTCATCTAAAGCGACACTTGAAACCCTTTTTTTTTTTTGGTTTTGTGTTTTGTTGGATAAAAATGTTTGCATTTGGTTTTTTCTTTGCTTTTGGTTCATTTGGCCTTTTAAGGAGAGGAAAGTTTAGTTGGCGCAGAGACTGCGTAGTTGTGCATGCAATGCAAGTTTTTGAGAGTGAAGGACTGCCTTCGTCTTGTTAATTATCTATGTATTCAAATCTACTAGTGATATCGACACTTTTGGCTTCCTCCTCGTGGTTCCACCAGCAATTGTTAAGCAAGCCATCACCTTTTTTCTTTTAATTATACTTATTGTTATGTTTTAAGAAATATTTCAACACACAAATTTGTTTTTAAGTTAAAAAAAGACACTTTAATTCACTTTAAAATTTTAAAAAAGATAATCAATTAAGAGAAAATAGTTTTTAAAATTATAAATATTAATTAAATTAAAATTGTTACTTATTTTTAATTACATCGGATAATTTATTTAGCACAAATTTAAAATATAACAATTATAAATTTATAAATTCCTTAAATGTTGACTTAACCAAGTCCACTAAACAATGGTACGTATGAAACAAAGTGTCACCTTATAGTAATATTTGAAGTCAAGGACGGATCCAGAAATTTTTTTAAATGGGGGCAAAATTTTATTTTTAATGGGAGCAAAATTTTATTTTTTTATGAGATTAAAACTTAAAATAATAATTTTTTATGTGAAAATTTTTGGAGGCAGTAGAGGCAAGTGCCCACACTTGCCCCCATTGTAGCTCCGTCCCTATTTGAAGTCCTCTTCAAACCTTCGGATTAAAGTTAAAATGCATCAAAAAGAACCCTAGTTTCGCCAGACCTCCAACTCGATGAGGAGACCCAGCTGAGAGACAAGATGATCGAGCCTCTTTTTTCTTTCTTTCTTTTGTTTTTTTTTCTTAGGCTCGAGATGAGCATACTCGGCTTTCCAGCTCCTTAGATTGCCTTGGTTTAGTCCAAGTCTCTAGATGGTCCAAGTCTTTTCTCCTTGGCTCATCCTAGTTTTGTTCTCATTTTCTTTCTTTTCTTTGCTTGATGATAGAACCGACAGATTTGTTACAGATTTCCCATTCTGTTGCAACAAATTGTCTACATAAGCCTATAAATAGATGTTTCATCATTTAAAAAAAACGATATGAGTTTTTTTTACAATTTATTGATTTTTTTGTCATGGTATCAGAGCCTTGAGTAGCTCAATACTCTCTCTTTTTGGGCTTTATCCTTTATTAGTTATCTGTTCTTTGATTCCTGTTCCTTTGTTTTTCATCCTTTTCCCTCCCTTTCCTTCTTCACCATGTCAGGACCTCCAGGTCCCTCTTATGCTAGCATAGCTGTAGATCAAACACAATATCAGTTACATACATACAATTTTCTTAGACCAGAAGACCACCCAGCCAGTCCTTATTACCTACATCCCAGTGAAAATCCTTCTTTGGTTCTAGTTTCCTCTCTTTTAACAGGTTCCAATTATCACTCTTGGTAAGATCTATCTGAATGGCACTACTGTCAAAAAACAAACTAAAGTTCATTGATGGATCTATCCCAGTACCACAGAAAGAAGACCTCATGTTCATGTACTGGGAAAGATGCAATACAATGGTGCTCTCATGGCTATTAAGATTTGTTTTAGATTCTATAGCATAAAGTGTTATCTGGTTTGATTCTATAGTGGAAGTTTGGAGAGACTTAGAGGGAAGATTTTCACAAACAGATCCATTTAGAATATCTGACCTCCAAGAAGATATATACAATTTCAGGCAAGGTAATCTTTTAGTAGCTGATTATTATACCCATCTTAAAATGTTATGGGATGAATTCTTTAATCTAAGACCCATGCCTAAGTACAAGTGTTAACCACAATGTTATTATGATTTTCTTATTACATTCAAAAGCTATCAAGATGGAGACTGCGTTATCAGATTCCTAAAAAGGTTAAATGAATCTTTTTCTACTGTCAAATCTTATATTATGCTCATGGATCCTTTACCAGATATAAAAAGAGCCTTTGCCATGGTGGTGCAACATGAAAGACAAATGAACATCACATTGCAACAATCCTTACCATCTACAGTTATTGAGCCATAAGCTTTCTTTAGCAAAACTAATATCAGAAGAAATTTCCAACAAAACAAAAAACACATTTGTACCTTTTGTGGAAACACGGGTTATATAGAAGCCAAATGCTACGAAAAAAATACCCACCTAATTTTTCACCCAATTCTAGACCACATTTTACAAGCAGAGACAATAATCAAGACAGATTCAAAGCAGTTAACCAGGTAGAAACTCACCTGGATGGGCCCTCTTCAGACATTGAAAGTCTTTCCCTTGCCAAGGAGTCTGGACAAGATCCTGCAAACTACAGCCTCACTGCACACACAATTACTACAGATTTTGCATAACGAAAATGACTCAAAGGAAAAATATGTCAGTGCACCTCAAATCAACACAGCCTCTACTGATCAAAAAGATACATCCAAACGTGATATGCTTTTTGATTTATGGTCATCCACCTGGATTATTGATTCCGGAGCTACTGATCACATCATTTGTTCCTTAGAACTTTTCACAACCTACAAAACAATGGATTCCTTAACTCTCAAACTACCAAATGGCCATTCTGTTCCTGTGACACACATTGGCACAATCAATATTTCTTCCCTTACTCTTATCGATGACTATTTATGCCTATATTCTCCTTTAACTTGATTTCAATCAGCAAGCTTACTAATTCTTTTCTTGTTCAACTAATTTGTTCACCTCATTCATGTCAAATTCAGGACATCAAAACTATGAAGATGATTGGTTTTGCTAAACAAATCAAAGGCCTCTATTATCTCACTCCATCAACTTAAGATCATGGCCCAATCCTTTGTCATGTTTCCTCACCCTAAGACAATTTATGGCACAAGAAATTAGGACACATTTCTAACCAGTGGCTACAAACATTGTCCATAATAGATTCAATAGTTATTTTTCAGTACACAGAACAATGTGATATTTGTCATTTTGCTAAAAAAAGAAAATTCTCTTTTCATCCTAGTCTTTCTGTTGTAAAAGCTTGTTTTGATCTAATTCACATTGACATTTGGGGTCCCTACGACACACCATCTTTTCTTAACTATTGTGGATGACCATAGTAGAATGACATGGATATATTGGATGAAACAAAAATCAAAAACCATATACTTAATAAAAGGATTATATCCTTATATTAAAAGGCAATTTGAAAAACAAGTTAAGTCTATTCGCAGTGATAATGGCTTGGAATTTCTCATTACAAACTTTTACAAAGAAAAGGGGATTTTGCATGAAACCACGTACATTGAAACACCATAACAGAATGGAAGAGCTAAAAGAAAGCATCAACACATTCTTAATGTTTCTAGGGCCCTAAAGGTGCAAGTTAATCTGCCCACAAAATTTTAGGTAGATTGTGTCCTACTTGCAGTGTACTTAATTAATCGTATTCTCTCACTACTCCTATCTCACAACTCACCATATTCTGTTCTATTTGGTACTAATCCAGATTTTATTTCCCTAAAAGTACATGGTTGCCTTTGTTTCGCTTCCACAAAAGAAGCAAACAAAGGCAAATTACAATGGTAAGGAAATGTGTTTTTGTTGTTTTTTCTACAGGTACTAAGGGCTACACAGTGTTTGACCTCGACTCCAACCAATACTTCTTAACTATAGATGTACAATTTTATGAACATATATTTCCTTTCTTCAACTTACCTATTCCCTCAGATCTTCCTTCTCGTATACTAGCTATCCATACCAATTCACCTACTGATTATATCCAACCATTAGTCCCTGCCACTTTGCAACCTTGACATACCTAACCTTACCCCTCATCTTCTTCATCACCTTCACCACCACAAAATCTTCCTGGTCGTCGCTCTACAAGACAAACTAAACCTCCATCTCACCTCACTGACTATATCTGTCCTACAATTCTCTTTACTTCTCCCCATTCTCTTTCTTCAGTCCTCTCCATCACATCAAGTTCTCTTAACTAGACTTACCTCCCAAAAGGAACCCACCACCTACCATCAGGCAATTCAACACCAAGAATGGAAAGATGCCATGCAAGCTGAATTAAAGGCTTTGTAAGACAATGAAACATGGGATCTCAAGTTCTTACCTGAAGGAAAGGTTGCCATTGACTGTAAGTGGGTCCACAAGTATAAATTAACGTTGATGAGAGCCTCCAATGATGTAAGAGTGGCATGGTACCTAAAGGATTTACAAAGCAAGAAGGCCTGGATTACAATGAAACTTTTTCCCTTGTAGTCAAAACAACAACAATACGACTTCTATTAGCACTAGCAACAAACAAAAACTAGTTTTTACATCAACTAGACATAAATAATGCATTTTTACACGGTGAATTACTTGAAGAAGTTTATATGAAGCCTCCACTATGCCTTGTTCTTCCTTATCTAGAACTTGTCTGTCATCTCAAGAAGAGCATCTATGGACTAAAGCAGGCTAGTCGCTAGTGGCATTCCAAGTTGGCTTCTGCCCTCCTTTCTGCTGGGTTTAACCAATCCTAATCTGATCACTCGATGTTCCAAAAGTCCCTTCATAACACTTTCATCATCTTGCTGATCTATGTTGATAATTTGCTTGTTGCCAGCAATGAAATGCAGTTGATCCAGACCACCAAACAATTCCTGGATAACACCTTTAAGATCAAGGACCTCGGACCTGCAAAATATTTTCTAGGGCTTGAATTAGCATAGTCATTCTCTGGTATAAACTTATGTCAACACAAGTTTACATTGGACTTACTTTATGATACAAAAACTAGCTCCCACACTTATAGCCTCGGACGTCAGATTGTCTTCAACCAGCGAACACCTTCCTGATCTAACACCTTTATGCTGCCTAATTGGAAAGGTTATCTATTTAACCACCACTCGCCTAGATATCTCCTTTACCATCCAATAGCTCTCACAGTTCATGAACAGACTCACCAAATTTCTCCTGCAGGCGGTGTATTGCATTCTACGATATCCGAAAGGATCTCTAGATCAAGGGTTTTTGTTTCAGACCAATTCTCCTCTCCAACTTCGTACTTTTTCGCAGTCTGACTGGGGCACCTGCCCAGACTCACAAAAATCTATCAATGGGTATTGTGTGTTCCTCGGCTCCTCCTTAGTCTCCTGGAAATCCAGAAAGTAGGCCACCGTCTCCAAGAGCTCGTATGAAGTAGAGTATAGAGCTCTCGCCACCACCGTGTGTGAACTCCAATGACTGTTATATCTTTTCCAAGACCTCGGTGTTCACCATTCTCAGCCAACATTCCTTTACTGCGACAACTTGTCAACCATTCACATATCTTTTGTTTTTTTTTCTTGGGCTCAAGATGAGCCTATTGGGCTTTCCAGCTCCTTAGGTTGCCTTAGTCTAGTCCAAGTCTCCGGATGGTCCAAGTCTTTTCTTCTTGGTCCAGCCTATTTTTATTATCGTTTTCTTTCTTCTCTTTGCTTGATAACAGAATCGATAGATTTGTTACAAATTTTCCATTCTGTTACCACAAATTGTCCACACATCCTATAAATAGATGTTTCATCATTTAATAAAAAGATATGAGGTTTTTTTTTACAATTTGTTGAGTTTTTTTTTCAAAATGTCTCTATTGCCTCAAATTATATATTCTCACGTTTCGAGATTATAAAAGTGTTAAAAGTATAAATTTTCTTGTCCATTAGGGTAAAAATAAAAAATAATAATTAAACTAAAAAATCATGTGATTTAATATTTTTAAATTTTTAATTTAAGTATTAATATTTTATGTAAATTACTCTTTTATGCCGTATTTATGTTTATAAATGTTCTCCTTAAATGTACATGAATGTAAGTTTTAATATTGTCTAAAAATAAGAATAAAAAATATATAGTTTGTTTTTTATGTACGAATTACTTATTCCCTTCAAAAAAAATAAAAAAATTATAAATTTGTAATAAAAATAATTACAATCTTAGATGATGAAAACAAATCATAAGAACAAAAAAACCACTTTTTTCAATCTCCGCATTCTCTGCTTAAAGACAGCTCACGAGCGGCCATGAATGATGAGTGTTAGACCTATTCTGTCCATAAATTGTCACCCAAACGTGCGGCAGTGTTCATTAAGGTGCATTAGTAAAGCATAGATTTCATAACTGTTGATTAATGTTGGATTTGATTGATCTTAATCATGCTTTCAGCTACCAAAACATGCATGCCATGATCGGCAACAAATTATGGACTCAATCCCCTCCGTTTAAGGTGAAAAGTTGAAACTCAATCCAAAGATGAAACGTTTCAATGACCTTTGACCGTAGGCCGTGTGATTTAGACAGTGAGGAACAGAGGAGGACGAGTCAATAAAATGCTAATTGCACTTCTTGGTTTATGGCATATTCACCACTAATTATAGGCCCCCCTTACTGCATTATTCGTAAGCCGCAGTGACAGCAACTGGGAAGAAACATGTTTTGACTAATCCTTAATGGACTAGCTCCCGATAAATGTTTGTTTCAGCTAAGAACAAGCGGTCCTGAGAAGGTGAAGGACTTGTCGACAGCTCAAAATTTGCAGTACCAGAACGAGTACAACGTATTTTGTATTAAGAAGCAACATTAGGAAAAAGAAAGAGTATAACGTGTGTGGACCAGAGCACGAGGTGGTGGTGTCTGAATCTGGCAAAAGTCTCGCTTGTATCCAATCGAGTCAAACCTGTTGGACCCATCTTGTTCTTTACACTCCAATCATTACTGGGATTTGGCATCAATCATTTAACGCAGGAACCTCTTATTGCTTAACGTTAACGGGGCTTCGCTTCGCCCAGTCCATTCACCGTAGATTGCGCATGCAATACACCTACCTTGTAGAAGGGAATAAATTGTTACCCTCTTTTTTTTTTTTTTTTGTTATAAGGGAAGCTAAAATATTAAGAATCTAAAAATAAAATCACAGGATCCGAGAAACCTGAGCGGCGTCCGCGAGGATGGCTCATTCCAGACAAATTCTAGATTACAACTTCGTGAATAAGCGATGGCGGATCCTGATCTAAAAGCAGCTGTTAAAGAGAGAGGAGATCAGCACACTGGTTATCCTCTTTTTCTATCAACACTAGTTAATGTATATCCAAAACTCGTACATCAATAAGGTTAGAGGACATCTCAATCCGGTCGTCATGGGTCAGCGTTAGTCCCTCTCCACGTGGTAACACCGTGCACTTAAATTCAACCGCCAAGGTTTATGACATCGCCACGTTCATATGCGACATTTAGGAGCTGAAGTTGACATTCAACAACATTAGGAAAGAAACAAGACTCACACTTGGAATGCAGTCCACAGTCTACACCGAAATACTATTTGATGTGGTCCATATAATACATTTCATACGGAACCTCCAAGCAGTTAAACCGGAATCCTTCAACGGTACTAACACGGTATATGTGTCTAGTTCTCAATCTTTGATTATTCATTTTGTTCCTCTTTTATGTTTTGCAAAATTAATATTTGTAATTGTCTAATATTCTTGTAATTCTTGCATTATACTATAAATTAAACTTATTTTTTCTTAATTATTGATTTTATAACTTTCACACATCATTTGGATTATTAAAGTCTTAAACTACATTGCACTCAAATGAAAGATGTTCAATATATTTTCCTTTTGCAATTGTTTATCCTAATTGGTATTTTAATAAATTAAGTAAAAACAACGTATCACTAAAAGCATCAATAAGAGTTAAAGTTCGATTGAATCATAATAACAACATGACAAAATATACTTAGGAGCAACATGCTAAAGAATCATTAAACCTTTGTATCTTCTATGGATGCAACAGGCATCGTTATCATTACCAATAATAAAAACAACAACGATCACTCAACAAAAGTAATTGAAATATATTTTCTATAATAATGCTATTGTTATAGACGATTTAGATTCACTTATTGCTGAACAAATGAACAAAATATTATAGATAATCTTATTTGTATTTTCAAATTATGAAATTCACCTATATTATGGTTATAAATTAAAACTAAAGTTACAATTGATCTACTCATACTTGTTGAATGCTGAAAACTAAGTGGCCATGTATAATAAAATTAAAAAGATTAACAAGATTCTTGATATAAATGTGGATCCTCTATTTGGAATGACTGAGACAATGGACAATATTAATTGTTCAAACAAAATCAATGTGTTGTTGATAAGCATCAAAGTGTAAAAGATGCAATGACATGCAAATATCATCTTAGTTTCTGATTGTTGTTGTAGCAATTATGTGTACGTAAACTCAATGCTTGCACAGTAAAAGAGACAAATTGATATTTCTTCTTCTTCACCAAAGTCAGAAATGGACTCTGGTTTTGTGACGATATTGAGGGTCCATCTTCACTTTTGTTTGCCAACTCTCTTACCCTGCATATGGATAGTGTCTCCGGACATGGGGACAGTGAACAAGACAAAAAAATTCCTGTCTCCGTAAGTGTTTGCTTCTTGTTTTTGCATCTCTGTCCCTTGTTTT
>JANIJH010515702.1:0-16692 GCA_024520975.1 Erythroxylum areolatum
TCCTGAGTTTCCAACGCTAGTTTTTCTAAAGTATACGTTTTCGGATGTCAGAATTTGACCTTCAGTTTGTTTGAACCGCTTTGTTTTCTTTGATTCCAATCCATTTCGACTTTCTTTGGCTCCTTAAGCTTTCGTTTCTGCATGCTTTTTGATCCGATTTGTGTTTTCGTTTACTTTTGGCCCACTTTCACCTTATGATCCGTTCTTTCATTTTTGCCACTTTGTTGTTTGATTTATGATTCCGACATTGGGTTCGGGAAACGGGATCCAACAATATAGACCACTAAGCTTCGAGGTAATAGCTTCTGGAGTAAATTGTGAGTAACCTAGATGGTTTCACTCAATTAATTGTTTATATTATATTAAATTTTGAATTAGCTTATGAATGTGATTTGATTGTGTTGATTCCAGACAATGAAGGTCTGAGGCTTCTGATGCTTGAATGTGATATTGAAGTGCTACTTGTATGTGAATGTGAAAAATGTCAGACTAAAGATAAACGTATTTTGAATGTGAATGTGAAATCATATGATTAATTAAAATTACGAAAATGTGAAGCGTTCCATTACATGAATGCATGAAAGATAAGGGTAGTTATGACCGGAGTCGCCAGTCTTAAAGCTCAAACTATGATCATAGCCTCAGGCTCAGTTGTGAATGTACCTGGTATCCATTAAGGGATATGGGATATAATCTGATACATCTCGGTATCTACGAAGGATATGGGTTAGTAAGAAGGCACTTGATCACAACGACAATAATAAATGAAAGTGAGTCTCATGTGCATTGCATTTATAATTGATATATATATTTTTGTACGAATGAAATGTTCGGTATGATTGTGCTAAAAGTGATATGTGATGTTTTATGCCAAAATGCAAAGATGTGAATTATATGTTATTTGTGTTGATGTGTTGCATGAATTGAGAGAATCATCGATGATAGTTTCCTCACTAAGTTCGCAAAACTCATCAAAATTACAATGTTGATTTTCAGGACCGAGAGAGGACTTTTGCTACTAAGAGACGCTACAAGAAGTAACATTCTTGTATTTTTGGAAAGAAGAAATGAATCAAAGGTCGTTCAGTTGAGATTGGTGGATTAGATAGAAATTTTTTATAATTCCTCATATATAGCATATTTTTTATTTAGTTTCGTCATCATACATATTCGAATGATACTATAAAGCTGCAATGTACGTATTGTTTAAGTAATGAAATGAGGAATTTGGTTTTTAAATATTGTGTCTTTCTTGATGGTGGCCTATAAGAGAATAAAGAATGATGATGCTATGTTTAAGTGAATGTTATGAATGCTCTAGCGTTCCATTATCATGGGTTAGGTACTGGAATGTCCTTAGGGTATTCCGGTACGTACCCTGTGGTAATGGAGTGCTACAGTTAGAGGGTTCAATAGCTTTAGTAAACAATAAGTAGCTCATGACTACTTGTAAAATAACAAACCTTTTCTTATTGATCATTTGGAAGCTAAACTTTAAGTAAACAATTGTAAGAAACTAAAGGTCTTAAGTAGGAACTAGTCAATCATTACAAATAAGCATTTTACCACTAGAGTAGAATATTTATAGTTTTTGATTATGATAAAACTGTAGATTTGCATAAAACATTGATTGACCTACTTATTCATCTTTTAGTTAGAATCCTGAAGGAGAGAATCAATATTCATTTTTACTTCTTTTTATTCTTTTAACAAAGCTTTCTAAAGGAGTTTTTTTTATAACAAGTTGAGGGATATTCACGAAAATTCGAATGCTCCCTTGTTAATTCTTGGGATTTTTAACATCACACTTCATCCTTCAAAAGTTGAGGGTAAAGCTTACTTAAGAAACTTCATTGATGATTTTAGAACTTATGCTAACCACATTGAGGTTATTAATCTAAAGATGGAAGTTTGTTTATTCATATGGAATAATAAACAAAGTGAAAGATGGGTTATAAGGAAGAAACTTGATAGAGCTATAATGAATGAACACTGGTTATCCATGTTTTTAGAAAGCAAGTAGTGTTAGTTTTCGTTTGTTTTTAGAATATACCTCATTTAAATGCATAACACAACTCTGATACGTCAAAGGAAACTTCCTTTATGCTTTAACAACTTCTTAGTTAAAGTTGAAGGATTTAAAGAAGCTGTCAAAAAAGGATTCTAAATTCAAAGGAGATAAATCCTACACCTGAATGAAAAAAAATTTAAAAAAGTGAATGATGAGCTTAAGATCCCCATTCTTAAAACATTTAACAAATCTCATAAACAATTAATGATAGTAAAAAATTTATTAGGCTTAAATAATTTGTACCAAACACTTGTTAATGTTGTCAAAAGAAGAGGAAAAAGTAATATCATATAATTATATCCAAGCTCTATAAGTTAATTGCTTTTTTTAAAAGTAAATATCAAGAATTCAATGGCTCAAAAATGGAGACAATAACTTTTTTCCCCATGAGTTAGTATTTTTAAGGAAAAGCACTAATAAGATTACATCACTATTGAAATAAAGTGGGAACTTGTCAATCACATAAGCTGAGATCCTTTAGGAAACACAGTCATATTTTCTAATTCACTTATCACTTCCTCTAACTGATATTCCTTTATGTAGGTAAAAAAATCCCTCATCAATGAGCAAATCAAAGAGACAAATAGATAGATCCTTTCAATACTAGTGATGTGAAAAATGTATTATTTGATATTAGTCCTAACAATGCTCTTAGACTTGCTGGTCTCAATGCCTTTTTCTTCTAAAAGATATAGATTCACACTAAACACTTAGTAATTGATGTTAAACTAAAATTCTTCAATAAAGGGCAGGTTGTTAAGAGAAATTAACAAGACATTTATAAGTCACATTTCAAAAATTCCAAATCTAAAATCGTTAAAGGACTTCAGACCTATATCTTGTTGCAAAACTATTTACAAGATCGTAGTTAAGCCACTTACTTATGGGCTTAAGGAGGCACTAAAACCACTCATTGATCCATTATAAGGAGATTCATACAAGGAAGCAAATTAGAGAGAATATTTTGCTAGCTAAAGAGCTTTTCAAGAACTATAATTAAATCACTCATTCAAAAGTTATGTAATTAAAATTGACTCTCATAAATCTTTTGATTTCATTAATTGGAACTTTATATTACATACTATAAAGGCATTTAGATTTTTAGCAAGATTCATTGGTTAGAAAGATCAATGTATTGTGACATCTTAATGAATAGAAAAATGATTTAATTAATCAATAGTTCTAAGGGAATGAGGCAAGGTGATGCAATTTCTCTATATTTATTTACATTGAGTATTGAAGTACTCACTAGGCTGATTAGACAGGTTATATGTAACATCCCATTACTCACATTGAGGCTAAAATAGTAAATATGAGAGATTATTGAGAGATTAGAAAATGCATTTCATATTGATGCATTAAAGGCTATGCACATACACGTGGACATTGGGTTTTTTGCATATGAAAATAATTGTACATGCATTCAGTGATAATTTTGGGTATAATTGAACTGTGATGTGACATTATTGAGAATTGTGGATTTGTTGTATTGAAAAATTAATTGGTGAGCGTATTTGTTAAATTTGAATTTTGGTAAATTTTAGGAATAATTTCTGAAAAGGTTGAATATTATTAGACTAGGAAAAATGTTGCTTGGCGAGTAAATTGGTGAATGGAAATAAAGATGAGAGTTAAATGATATTGGATAATTTTAGAGATAATTGGAATAAAAAGATGGGAGTTATGAGACTAGTTCAATAAGAACTAGTTAGTTGGGAAACTAGCTAAGGACTATAGAAATTGGACAAGTGTTCAAGTCTAAAGTCATGTTTTTCTTAGCTTTGAAAGATCAAGTATAGTACTCTTGTCTTTATCTCCTTCATTGCTTTCTTCTTTACATTTCTTCATTTACATAGAGTTTTTCATCAAATCTCCATCAGAGCTAAATCTTGTTTTCTTTTACTTTTTCCTACTCCCAACTTCGGTTTTCATTCTTTTGCCTTAAAAGAAACCAAAACTTGTTAACCTTTACAATGGTGTACATGGGTGCATGAGAGTTAGGGTCTCTAGAGATTTTGAAAATGATAGAGCTTTAAATAAGTAAGCTTGTTATGGTTCTTTATTTCTATATAAGATGAAGCATGCATCACGTTAGCTCACTGTTAAATGGTTAGGAAATAGTGATATACATATTTGCTAAAAAGTGAGTGAGGAAATTTTGGATATGCCGTATGTGTTGTTACATATTTGATGATCAAATATTATAAGATGTTGTTGAAATGATTTTTCAGTTAGAAAAATCATTGAAAGCGTGTATAGGGAGAGTGCATAAAATTATGAAAAGTGGATATGTGTATCCTTTGTTTTCATAGTTTTTACGTGAAATTTTGGATGTTTTTAGAAATGAACAAAAACGAGTCTAGAGTTATGGAAAGATGTTAGATGATATCTAGATATGAGAAAGATATATTTTAGAGAAGAAATTAAAGAATGAGTAGAAAATGAAAATGCAGACACATGATAGTGGAGGAATGCAGAAAACGTGAAATATATACGTGGGTGTGATTTTCTATTTTTGATTGATGAATATGAAAAATGATTGATTCTGAAACTTTTTGTGAATGTTTAGAGCATAATGGAAGTCAAGAATGGAGGATGAAATAAGATAGAAATGGTTTAAGTGAAAGAAAAGAAGAAGAAAAGAAGAAGAGAAAACAACAGAGATAGTAAGAAGGATAATTGCGATCGTGTTTCTGCGCAATCACAACTTCCCTTTAAATTCAGAAGACTCATGATCATGCTGGAGCACAATCGCGACTTCGAGTGGAAACTCGCAATCGTGCATGACGAGCATGATCGCGACCTCTGTGGTTGGAGAAAATTGAACATCCTTCAGTATTTTGGCCATATCTTGCTCTTCCGACCTCCAAATGACATGGGACTTGAACCATTGGACTTTTAACACAATAATATAAATTTACATGAAAAATCATATTCATATAAAATCATTTGAGAGAGATCGAGTGAAAAATATAGGACAGGTCTGATGGAGTGCGCACGGGCATGAGTTTTTATTGCACACCTGTGACTCATTTATGTTGGTATGTACAGGTGTGAGTTTTTCTTGCACACCTATGACTCTTGCACAGCCGTGAGTTTATGTTTCACGGATGTGTTTTAATTAATTTAGTGGGGTTATTGGTTTTAAGTTGAAAATGTTGATTATACTGGAACATGATAACTAGGAAGATTTCATGGAGCAAGCTTCAGTATTTTGATGATAGCTTGTCCTATAGTTATCATAATGGAATGATTTTTAATTTGGAGTAAACTAGAGACATAAGGATACAAATTGTATGAAGAAATCAAACTCTAATTCAGTTTCTAAGACATTTAATTTCTGGATGGAAGTTGAATATGGTGTACTATTTCAAGATGAGAAAAGTCCAAAAATAATTGGAGAATAACTTTCAAAATATTGAACCAAATTGAATGATTTTGGTGTCATTAGAAACTTCAGACAATGGGGAACAATTTTTAGAAGAAAATGTTGCAAAATTGCTTCATTTTCATTACCTAATTGATCATGGAAAATAGACCTGAAGGTTTGGAAATTTTTATAAAAAGAAATGAGAATTTGGATAATCTGTGATCTTGTAATGTTGGAATAACATTAGTGAATAAATTGTTGATATCAAAATACCAAAGGTATGAGTTTGTTTGAGAATAAAGATATTCACATGATTGAAGTTGTGATTCAAAGAAGAGAAACAAAGTGTATCAAGTTAAAGTGAATGAGAATTTGATAATAAGAGCAAATAATGCTAGAAAAGAAATGTTGAGTGATTGAATTATGAAATGAAAATAAGCATAAGATATGAAATTTGATAATATACCCGGAATTGTCCTTGAGCGTGCATCATACTTATTCTATATACACATTTGTTCATAAATGAACGCTTATAATTGTGCAATTATTAATGTGTGTAACGTGTGTATTGCATAATTTGAATGTACACGATAAACGTCCACATTCAGATGTTTCTAGATCTTGGAACAAATTGCTAATCTGGAGTGTACTATGAATCAACCTAGATGGTCTTACTTTGAGTGTTTGTTTCGTTAAATTCTACATTTGAATTATGCAATATAAATTATGCATTGAATGATCATGCAATGTGAATGTGAAATTGATTGTTTGATTTCGGACATTGAAAGTCCGAAGTTTTTAATGTATGAATGTGAGATTTGAAGTGCTCCTTGTATGTGAATGTGATGAAATATGTGATATCCAACTTAATTGTTAAATTCTGAAGAAACATGCGTATACGCATATGATGGAAAAAATGTTTCTCAACATTTATGTTGAATGCTAGACCACGGTCCGATGATAAATGTGTTCTAAATGTGAATATGACCTTTGAAAGTGACTGATTGATCATATAAGAAAGTGAAGCATTCCATTACATGAATGTATGAAAGATAAAGATAGTTGTGACCGGAGTCGCCAGTGAAAAAGGGCTTAAAGCTTGATATGTGATAAGAGCCTCATGCTCAGTTGTGAATATACCCAGTATCCACTAATGGATATAGGACATTATCTGATATAGCTTGGTATCTATGAGGGGTATGGGCCAGCTCGATATCCACTAAGGGATAAGGGCCAGAGAAAAAGGCACTCGGTCACAACAAAGTAACAAATTGAAAGTGAGTTTCATAAACATTACATATGCATTGATATATATATGATTTAAATAGTTTGAATGATTTTTGAATGTGAAAAATGTTCGAAGTGAATTTTAAATGAAGGTGATTTTGTGAGTTGTATGTGTTATGTGATTGAGTGAGCCATTGAGGATGGTCACTCACTGAGTTCGCAAGACTTACCCAAAATTTACAATATTTTTTAGGTTCAGAAGAGTTACCCTATTGGGCAAATGGGAGTATAGCCACTTCACTCAAGTAAGAGGTAGAGGTCAGGATCAGTTTATTTCTACATTTGTATTTTCTTATTATTGTATTAAATTGAGTCTTACGCAATTATTGTAACATGTATATTGAATATTCTATTTTGTAATAACTTTCCAAAGTGGAAAGGTTTGTTAATGAGAATGATCTTGAGTGTAATAATAATAAATGTGATTTTAATGTTATAAAAGAGAAAAAAATGGGCCTGAATGTGATTATTGATTTTTGCATACACATTTGATATTTTTGAAAATTTTGTACTAAGTTTTCGATTATTTGATCGTACTAGGATGCTACTTTTGTTGGATTCACACTTGGATATCACTCAGGATGTTGGATATGTGTCTTGCGAGAGTGGGGCGCTACATTATAAGTAGGGAAAGGAGATTTAAGTATCACAAAAAATGTAAAAAGTTAAAGATATATAGCTTACCTTTTGTTGATAATTTACTTCTTCTATCAAAAGCTGACTCTAACTCAATAACGACCTTAATTATAGCTATTAGCACTTTTAAGGAGATTGGCCTTTTTTATCAACAAAGACAATAATCACACCTTCATTTTAGAAGGAGCTGCTCACTTTTCAAGCTAGTTATCCAATTTGAAAAGCCTTAAGATCATAAGACCCCTTTAACATATTTAGGAATTCCTTTTAGCTTTAACAAACTAACATTTAATAAATTCCTACCTCCAATTAAAAGAATTCAAAGAAGAATGAGTAATTTGTGCAACTAAAGTCTCTCCTTTGTAAGTATAATACAACCAATTAATTTAGTTCTTAGTGTCTTGCATATATACTGGTCCTTTTACGTAATTGCTTCTTAAAAGCCTAATCAAATTATTATAAAGGATGATGAGATGATTTTTATGGTTAGGAGATCTTTTTAGAAAGGTAATGTTCAAAGTTAAATAAAATGAATTTTGTTTCCCAAAGTTTGAGGGAGGATTGGGGATTATACCTATTAGAACTATAAATAATATTCTAATGATAAAGAAGACTTGTAGAACTCTAGTTGACAAAGAAGGTTTATGGATTAAGTAGATTTATGCACACTACCTAAAAAATAAGAAATTTGGAATGTCAAGCCAAAAACCAATAGTTTATGGAATATGCTCCACATTTTTAAGTAGAGGGAGCTACTAAGAATGGATTTTTGAATCAAAATTAGGAGATGGAACTTCCGTTTCTAGTTTGATAATTAGTGCAGTATAGGACTATTAAATAAAATCAATTGTCTAAGAACAATGATATTAGAAGGAGCAATAATGAAAGGCTATGTAAATCAATCAAGGAGGCAAAATAAAAGGGCTTAATCGGTTATCCTAGTGCAAGTCCTATATTATAACTCCAACTCTTTACGAATAGGTCATGTCATTAATTGATCAAAATTAAATTCCAATTATCAAATGGCACAAAATTGCATGGTTTAAACAAGCACTACAAAAGGCCTTTTTTTTATTTATCATGTGGCTTATTATGAAGTTGGGATTAACTATGATGGATACATTAAGAAGCATCAACATAACTAACTATTGCACTCTTTGCAAGCTGAAACTATCTCAACAAAACTCAATCCTTTATGTTATTTTTGTGTACAAGCTAGTGAGAGTAGAAGGCTATGTAAAAGCTTTTAAACTTTGATTGTAACCCTTTAGGGCACCTTTCTTTTATTCAATAACCTTAATTTTTCAAAAAACAATTGCATTTATATTAATTTATTTAATCATTTTATGTAATTTTGTACACATCAAATCTTTTTAAATTGCTTTTAACAAAGTTAACAACAAAGATTCACTTCCCTTTTTTTACTCAATTTTATTTATAGTCCAATTTTATAAATAAGTAAATATGTTTCCTTTTTTTCTATTACTTTGTTATTTATGACATTCCTTAATTTTCCCATAAATGTAATATGCTCCAAGATTTATTGGTTTCTACTAGGATTCAAACTTTAGTAATTCATAGGATTTGTAACTTCTTTTTCCATTGAGTTCTTGTGTCTAACATTCTAATATTGGAATCCAATCCCCAAGCATATGTCAAAACAAAATAAGAAAAAGAAAACATTGATAGTCTTATTCTTTTATACTGGTAGTTGATTAAGAATAACTAGGAATTATCTAAAAGATGATAAATTAAAAGTGTAAGTCATAATTGGCAATCCTCTCTTTATTTTTTTCCTAAATTAAAATATTTTAATATGAAGCACATATAAATGATAAATTAATCATGATTATCATATATGTTATAAGTAATTACATTTTTAGTTTATCATAATGAGTTAAAAATTGCTAATTTTTAATTTTTATATTAGTATTCAATCTTATAAAGTTTTAATTAAGTCCAAACAAAAAAAGAAGAAGAAGAAAACCAAGTTTGAAATTTTATTTCCGTTAACATTTTGCTTATATATATGGCAGAACATATGAAGATTAACATTTAGAGGCGTTGTGTGGATCTGCATCTTTATCAACACAACTTTTAAACCATCTATAATAAATACATTGGTGGTTATGTATTTAAAATGTAGTGACTTTCTTGATAGTAAAAACTATGTGGGAAAAATGATGTCATGTAGTCCTTTTAAATGTTGGTTTTTATATTGTTTCATCAGCCACATCAATAAAATATTGATAGAGACAATCTTTTGAACTGAGTTGTCCAATTTTAAAAAATTTATACACTTAATTTAAGAATTTAAAAGGTTGGATACTAACCTAAAAAAGCTTGAAATTTTGTAATTTGTTATTCCTTTTTAGTTTTTGTAATATAGGAATTTGGTGCATTCAATAATGCTATGGATGAATTTAGGATGGAACTTCTCTCTTTATTCATTTAACTTCTCTCTTTATTCATTTAAGTTTTCTTTAATCACTTTGTATTTATTTTCAATTCAACTTAATTTAATTTAGCAATTTAGTCAATCATAATTTTGGGATTATATAATGGTGAAATCCTAGTAAAAAATACTTTTTAGCCTTTTAAAAGAAGATCCAACTGATCTTTAGAATCTTTTATGAAATTTTATAGTTGTATACTTTTTTTTCTAAATGTTAATAACCAAGTTTTTGAAGATGTATTTAATACTCAAAATTTTGTAATGATATGATCATTGTTGGTAGTTATTAGTGACCATTACTACTAAATAAAGATCATTTTATTTTATAAAATAATATTTTCATTATTTATAATATTGATGGCCACATTTTTTTTCCGTATAAATAACCTATGAAAATTCAATATTAGGGAGAAAATTATCTACATGATGCCCTTTTTATAACATGTAAGGAGACATCATTTCTCATTACATTTATCATTCTCCTAATGCTTCATGCAAAAGAATTTTTTTTTATTGGAGTCTAGATTTTATAAATGGGATTCCATTAATTTGGTTTGGTGGAGGACTAATGTGTACAAATGATGTATATATTTTATTAACTATTTTGCTTGATTTTAATGCTATGTTATCTTATTTTACTTAGGTAATTATACAAATTAGACTTTGATATGATATTATTCAAGAATTGAAGGTAATTCTAAGAAAAAACATGAAGAAATTCATAAATTTTAAAGAAACATGATATAGCTCACGCTCGTACCCTAAAATGATTAAGTGTAGTAAATGACATGATCTAAATGACAACTGAGTAAAAGAACGTGAGATTGTGTGCAAGTCATTAAGGAAACAATGAGATCCATGATTAAGAGACACCTTCATGCTAGAGACTGTTTATTTATCTACAAGGAAATATTAAGATCTATGGCTTGAAGATATTTTCATGCCAGAGGTCACATCTATTACCCTGAGAAATTGTAAAGGCCTATGGTTTGAGTTATAACCGTAGGGAAAATCGTGACATAGATGGAGTAAAACATATTTAAAGGTGAAAAATACGAATTTCTATGGAATTTTAGTCATCTTTTGGGAAAATAATTCTAAGAAACTTCATTTTCTCTCCAAAAGCTAAGATTAGTCATTGAAAGGCTTCTTTAACCCTTAAACAATCAATTTGAAGCTATTTTCACTAAAGAATTAAAATCTAGACATCATTTCAGTGGAACAAGTTGTCGTCAAACTTAAGGAAGTCATCTAGATTCACTTCTAATATGATTTCTTTATTTTTATTTTATTTGATCATTTTGAATATATTTTATGGATAAATACTTTTTTTCTTATATTTCAATAGTATTTATTATTGTATGGATTGATTGAACCTTAATTTATGATTTCAGATGTATTTATGTGATTTATCTTTTTTTGAAAAATTAAAATATATTAATGGCAAATTAGAAATTTTAACATACTTTATGAGAGAAACCAAAGTTAACCTCTATAACCCTTACATAGACCCATAAGTTACTGGCATGTATTAACTCAAACAAGTTACCTATAGGTTATAACAAAGGCTCTATCAAACGTAATTAGAAAATCTAAGGTAATTATTATGGAAAGCACTCTTCCAGAACTCTCTTGTTTTCTCTTCCTTGATTAACCCTTATATACTTAATCCATCTCTTATGTGATATGGTTGATGCTTCTCCTAGGCTTTTAACGGGACTGCTTCATCAGAGTAACTATGGGACATATTCATCTTTTAGGTAACTACTTAATCTATTGTTCTCCTCCTGTGATTTAGCTTTGCATGTTTTAAAAAATGTATCCGTTAGCTCTATACCAGATTCCATGTTCTGTAGATATTCTTACAACAATTAGGTAGCTCAATGCAAAGAAAAACCAATTCTTTTATCTTCATGATTAGGGAGTTCATAACTTCTTGATTAGATCAAACTTTACGTTTAAAAATTCTCGAATTCCTCTCTTTCTATATCTCTTTGAAACTGGTAGCAAAGGAGATAATGTAAATATCCTTATTCACTTTTGGTTTAGTCTTCATATTTTTTAATTTCTCCAATATGTCAATAAGAAAATTCCCATCCCATCTCTAGTGACATTTCTCTTTAATTCTTTCCTATATGTTCTTTATAGAAGCGAATTGGAGAAGAGGTGATCTATGGTTTCACAATCATCCCTGCATATGACACTTTTTTTTTATCTAGATTTAAAAATTAAAGTCTATCAATTATGGACATTTTATTTATTGTAGCCATCCATAGTAGACAAGAGGTATTTGGTCTTAAGATCTTTTCCTAGACTATATGGTATACCAATCTTCTATGTTAGACTATCCTTATGTTATCCACTCCTTACATGCCTTGTTTGAAAAGGAATTAGGGGTTTGGTTTAACCAAAAGTAGATGTCATGATTCTTACAATTAGGAGTATAATTAGGAACTAGGTGCATCACCTAATTTGGAATTTCCTTCCACCTGTTGACAAAAATAACTTCATAAACTTTAGTTTTAGGTGGGAGATTGCTCCAGCATTATAATGATATAGGAAATCTAATTAATGGATCATGAATCGTTCAATTATCATACCAAAAGTATGCTTTCTTTCCATTACCCACTCTACTATTCACTCTTGGCTCTATAGTTTCCTTTAGCCTTATCAAATTGTTAATAAACTAAGATTATGAGTCCTTAGGAGAAAGGACCATAATGATTTCCCTTTGAGAATATATGAGTGAACCTATTTAATCCACAAAATGTCCTTATTGTACAGAATGGACCAAATCTTTTTCAGCATCAACATTTTGTTGGTAGTGGCAATAGGAATTATCCCTAGGCCCCATTTTTATTAGACTTTCATACCTTATCCCAGCTCACTTTCATTAACCTTCCTTTTGAATTTTGCTTTCCTCATAAGAACCTTCGTATTAACTTTTCATTTTCCTTTTACACCTTTTTCTAAGAAAATACTAGCAGACTAATAGACTTGTAAGGTATTTAGCACATATTTAATTAGTTGAATTCTTCCCCCAAAAAATAAAAATCTATTAGTCCAAATGATTAATCTCTATTATATTCTTTCCATTAAAGGGTAACATTCATATAATTGAATCCTTATTATAGTGATAGCAGGCTTAGATATCATAATGGAGATTGTTTCCTTCCTATAGAAGAGATTGCAATTATCTCAGTTTCTAATCCATCTGCATTATTAGTCAGAACAAAATGACTGTTTGCTAGACTGATTACTAATCATAATATTTCCCTAAATTAATTTAGAGATGATATTAGAATCTTAACTGAAGTAGGAAGAGCTTTGTAGAAGAGCGACATATCATCAACAAAAGATAGATTGATTAGAGCTACCTTCTTACATTGTTATAAATTTGAATCCCTTTTCCTTCTCCATATTGTAGAGCAACAATAGAGTTAGGAACTCCATATAAAGGATGAACAAATATGGAGACATGGGGTCACCTTGTCTAAGTCCTCTTGCTCCTTTGAATAATCTCCTTAGTACCTCATTCATTAGTACATAATAAGAAGTGGTGGTTACACATGCTTCCACATATTTAATGAATCTAAAAGGGAATCCATCACCTACAACACCATAAGAATAAACCTCCACCCCACACAATCAAAGGCCTTCCTGAAGTCAATTTTAAATGCACAGTTTTGAGAGGAATTCATCCTTTGGTACCCTTTCAAAAGTTCTTAAAAAATGGAGATATTATCCCCTATCATCCTTCTTTGCTTGAACGTATTTTGGTTATTACTAACTAGTGTTTCTAATACTGCCTTGAGCCTGTTTGCTATGCTTTTAGAGATCACCTTATATAGAAAGTTAGAACAAACAATGGGGCTAAACTCATAAAAGAAATTAGGGTTACTTGTCTTGGGAATTAAGTAAAGGAAGGTTTTGTTGATCACTTTTAGAAATGCATCAGTAGTGAAGAATGCTTTACAGCTTGCTTAACCATCCTTCCAATCTCTCCCCATGCTTTTTAAAAGAAGAATTCATTAAGACCATCAGGTCTTAGAGCTTTGATGAGATTCGTTTGGAAGATCACATTTTCAATCTTAGCATCATGTATAAGTTTTACTAAATTAAGAGTCTCTTCTTGCAATAACTTCTTCAAGATGAAGGAGTTTAGAAACTGAGGGGAACTTGTAGTCCTTAAAGATTGACCATAGAATCCACTAAAGTATTCCGTTGACCTTTTTAAAATTTAATCCCGATGCTTTAAGAGCTTACCATCTTTAGCCTGGATTAAATAAATTATATTGTTGTTCTTCCTACCCATTAATGAGTTGAAGAAGAACTTAGAGAACTTATTAGCTTCCTCCAACCGTTTAACCCTTGCTTCTGCTCTTATATGCTTTTATGATTCTTAATAACCAAGAGGTAATCTTTCTCCCTAGTCAATAACAAGGGCTCCCTAAGGTTACTAGAAAGTTGTCCTTGAATTTTAGGTAAATCCATTTTAACTCTGACATTAGCTTCAGTAGTAGAGGATCTCTTTATAGCGGTTAGCTTTTTCATTTCTACATTTATTGCTTTTAACCTTTAAACGCATATGTGTTGTTTAGTACCATACATTTCATTTAACATTCTTGCCTTAATTGAAGTAAATCACACGTTAATATAGAACTCATTAAGTACACAAGAACTTTTTGCGAATACACAAAGCCTTTGCTAATCTTTTGAAAAAGAAACTTTTTCAAGTATTAAATGAATATCAAGTAGGTACTTAGTTAAATCAAAAATAACTCGTATAAACTTGTACAAGAACAGGAGTATTTAAGAGTAACGAGTTAGAAGATAGACGATGCAATTTTTATACTGATTCACCCCAAACCTTGGGCTACTTCTAGTCCTCAGATTCCTTATGAGTTTTCACTATACTTTGTCAAAATTACAAGTATTCTTTCCTCCCTTCCAGATCCTCTTCAAGTCTTTCACATTAAGTATTCTTTTAGCTATCTTAGCCTCTGCAAACTCTCAGCCTTTTCATTCTCTCACTAGAAAGATAATGTGAACTTTTGTTACAGTAATGGTAGCTCTCGTATATCGCACATACTTTTTGTAAGTAATAACTTGTAATCATAAAGACTGTTTAGTCTTCGACTATGACTAATATTTATAGCGTAAGTCTCCAACCACTTCTTGAATCTTGATAACTGCTTCTTACGTCTTGCTTCTTACATTTTGCATAAATCGTTATTCAGTTGAGTTCTGTAACTAACTCAACCTGCCTCTTCTTAGTTTTCAGAACTTCTTCTGAGTTTTCAATCTTCTTCTGAGTTTTCAAACTTCTTTTGTGTTTCAACATTTCTTCTGTGTTTTGAAACTCCTTTTGTGTTTCGTAATTTCTTTTGTGTTTCTGTGTTTCACAACTTCTTCTGTGTTTTTGAAACTCCTTCTGTGTTTCGCAACTTCTTCTGTGTTTTGAAACTCCTTTTGTGTTTCACAACTTCTTATATGTTTTGAAACTCCTTCTGTGTTTCACAACTTCTTCTATATTTTGAAACTCCTTTTGTGTTTCGTTCACTGCACGCTTAACACACACATCAAAACAGTTCATTTATTTCAAACGTTATTATTATTTGATTATCAACAAAATTATTAAATGTGAAGTCATTTTGACTTAACAATCTCACCCTTTTTGATGATAACAAATAATCATAATTTTTTTAAAAGATAAAATAAATAAACGAATATTATTCATATAAGGAATAAAAAGACAACAAAAGATATACACATGCATATACAAAATACACATATGAAAACAAAACAAACTTGTAATGCTATCTTCTTTTCATCTTACTAGTCTCCCCCATTTGCTATCTTTCATCTGCTTTTGCTATTCTCCTCTTTTCTCCCTATTTATTATTAATCAAAAAGCTTTACCGTAGATGCTTTATAATTTCAGAGAATTTTCGTTGCATGTCAGTTCGGATCAACTTGAGGTCATCTTCTATAGGAACTCTTAGATGCACCACCTCCTCATGTAGATCACCAACTGAGTCACTCAAATCATCCACCTTAGATGAATTTCTTTAATCTCCTTAACAAAGGCTTCTCGACTCCATTGCTGTGTGTGATTGACTTCTTCCAAAGCAAGAGTAGAAATTTGTTGTGTTGTTCTTGTTGGACAAAAGCTTGTAGCAACTGGTGTTTTTGATGGTACAACATCTAACTCAATGATTGTAATAAAAGGAAGTTTGAAAGATAATTTTCCATCAGGGAGATCCAGGTCATCAAGTCTAGGTAGTTTTTGAAGTGGTTTTCTAAGAAGGTGTAGGACATCTTTAATTGAAGATATGAAACCCAAAGGTCTAAAGTGCATGATTAGATGCACAAACGTCTCTAAGTTGAAACTTATACCTTCAACCATGATCATTCTGAACTGGCCTTTTGTCACTCTTTCAACTACCTGAAAGGTTGTATCTGTGGAGAAGCGTCCACAATGACTTCCTGATGCTTTTGAAATGTGATGAGAAACATAGATTCCTTTGGATTGGACCGCAATACATGCCTCATCTATGTTTCTTACTGCTTCCTGAATTTGCTCTTCTGTAAAATCACCTATATTTGCTTCAGGGTACATCTTCTGTTTGCCTTTATCTACATTGCATACAATGTTTGAAGCTCTTGGTTGGATGTCTAGTACAATCTTGATCAATGTTTTGTTTGTCACTGGAAAAATAGTATATCGCTCCTTAGACATCTTTTTGGGATATGACACTGTCTTTTCATCTTTCAGAATACCATATAGTCTTCTTTCTCCATAATTTAGAAGATGCATTGATCGATTATTGATCAGAATTGGTTCAACTTGTACCTTGACCAATCTTCTCA